>PVHY01003349.1:38381-109480 GCA_004024945.1 Uropsilus gracilis
AAAAGAAAAGAAAAGAAAAGAGAATTCAGTCTGTGTTCATTTACACATTTGATTCAACATTACTCCATATCTCCATATAAGTTTTAGAAATTTTTTCCCTTTGAAGCGTTTATAATATCTGACTGATTCCTTTATTTGATGAGTTTAATAGAATCCTACATGTATTCATTTTTATATTGGAACGCAAATAATGATTTTATCTTTGTCTGAAACTTACCTTTTAACAGGGTCAAGGCTTTTTCTTTTAATATTTTTCCGCCATTAAGAGTTGTTTCTCTTTCAAAAGTTACACTCAAAATATATTACAGACAATGAATTCAAGTTTCACTCTCTATAAAGTGGAAGTGGAGATTCTTTTTTCTTTGTTTTTTTTTTTTTTTTTTTTTTTTTTTTTTTTGAGACTAGGTCTAGCTATTTTTGCCCTGTGAAACCACAGGCTCACATTGCCTGTGCTACCAAGGACTCAAGCGATCCCCAGCCTCAGCTTCCCAGGTACCTGGGATAATAGGGCACACCACCACGCCCAACTATTTTTTGAGACTAGGTTACCCTCAGCAGGTCTCGAATTCGGGGACTCAAGCAATTCCTAATTTCAGTCACACTCTAGGCTTTTTAAAGGCACGCGCCACTGTGCATGGCAGAAGTGCAGTTTAAACAATTATCAATTTGAGAGCAGAATAATCTAAACAACTGTGTATCTTTTACTGAGCTTTCACTCATTCCTAATTCAATGACAATGGTATTTAGTAACATTTCCATCTAGTATTTCCAAAGCTTTCATCCTAGGTTTTGCAGGAATAAGTACCTTTTTAACACTTGTTTCCACTAATGTATAAGTGGAATAATGTAGAACCTACCTAGTACACACAAGTAGAGTTGAGAACAAACATGCCTGGCTTGAAAAACATGCAGCTCAGTTGGTTGGAGAAAAACTTGCATATTCTCTAAATTTTTTCTTCTCCTGTGTGAGAATGAACATTTTCCTCTCTCTGGTAGTTGGTGTGGCCGTGGGATTGAATTCTAGTCTTCAACATATCAAAGTGAAAATCAGTCTTTCAATGCAGGTTATATGAAATAGGTAATTCGTTAGCTTAATTAGTCTGATGTGATAGAGGGTACTACCCCCCCCATTGTCTCCTGTTTAAGATTGCAGATTTCAAGGACAGATATGTTAAAATGTGAGAATGACCTGATTTGGAATTTCCCTTCAGGGAGATATAGGGGGGAGGAAGAAGTGAAATATTCCAGGTGCGGTTCCTGGAAGGTGGGAAATCAGGATATATAAAGGATGTAGAAACAAAGAGAGGGATTCCAATATGGAGATCCGGTAGAGAGAGAGTCAATGGAGGAGAGATTGGAATCGGTCATTTTGTAGGGTAAAGATGTGAGCCATGTGGACTTGGCCATGTGGCCAAAGGCCTGGGTCCTTTGGGGGTCCTGCAGCCTTTGGCTGGCCCAGGCTGGCAGCATGTGTGCTAAATGCAGTTAAGGAGTTTGCAGATTTGAACTCCGTGTTGGAATTTGTTTTGCTGAGTTTGACTTGTGTCTGAAAGAGGCCATGCAAAAGTTAGGCCTGAAAAGAAAGTGAACTTGGCTGGGTCCGATACCATGAAGTTCCTGCTACCTGAAGATGACAAGGAGAAGAGTGTGGAAGATGAGGAGCACACCAAAGGAGTGTGCCAAAGAAAGATGTCTTCAAACACGTGGAGGGGAACTCTGACTGACTGACATTGGTGAGATGATCAGGACTGAGAGACTGAGGATTTTGAGGCAATCTGGGAAAGGACTTTAAACAATGCTGAGAAAGGTTTTGGACAATGTTAAAGTAATTGGAGTTTTACTTACATGTTTCTTTTGTAGTAATTAGGAAATCACTTTGTTAGAAATAAATTAATCTGCACTGATAGTCTTGCTTTGACTTGGTATTTTGGTTGAGAAGGCTGGGGATGGTAGAAAGAACCCACAAGAGTTTAAACTGTGGTTTTTACGTTTTTTTCTTCTGCAGTTTTTGGAGCTGAGAGCAGAGAGGAGCTGGCTGGCTTTTGCATAACAATGGTAAAGGTGACCATGAAAATGCTAATGAGCCTTTGTAGCCTGCTTCCTAGGGAGAGAAGCAGGCATAGGTGTATCTACTTAAAGCTAGAGGCAATTGCTAATGGTAACTGTAGCCTGCTTTGTATAGCAGGCCTGTATATGTTTCAGTTAAAGTTAAAAAGTCTCTTCTGGTCACCCTGTTTCAGATGGACTGGCTGCCCTTCTGAAATAGTCTTTAAAAAGAAAACAACTGGATTTTGGTTCTTTGCATCTGTAGTCATTCCACAAGGATGCATGAGGATCCATTTCATGCCAGGCTCTTTTCTAGGATCTAGGTGAGCAAAATAGACAAAAGTTTTCTGCTCTCTGAAAGTTATATCCTAGAAGGGAAAGACAGATAACATGCAACATAGGAAAGACAGATAACATGCAGCATTAATAATGTTATAGAAATTAGATCGTTATAGTTCACTAATAGGAACTTTGAGTAGAGAAGGTAAAGAGTTAGGGGGAAAAAATGGACTTGTCTATGGTTTTCAATACCCGGATCAAGGAAGTTCTCAGAGAGAAGGTGACATTTGAGCCAAGACTTGAAGGTGGTAAGGGAGCAAGTCACATGGTTAAGTGGGGAAAGAACATTCCAGGAGTAAAGATCATTGGAAACAAAGGCCTCTTTTCATGCAGGTTAAAATTCTACCCTTTGGAAAATCAAGTCTGGGTTGGGTTGGATATTCTTTAGTGACCGGCCCCCAGACATATTTGCCCATAATGTTCAGCACTCCTCTTGCCCTCTGGGTCAACATTTTGGGGAAGCACAGAGAGGTCAGGTCATAGTAAAAGGGGATTCTGAGTTGCTGGGTGTGTGCAGTCCAGGGAAGCCCCAGCAGAGCTGGGGCCCAACAGACTTTGCTTGGCTCCCACTGCTGACTCCCCTTATTTCACTGTCTCTATCCCTCTTTTCAGGCTGTGGGACCTGCTGGGGGCATCAATCCTTCAGTTTATTTATACTCTTCCTTCTGGTCTACAACCTGGCTCCTTCCATCTTTGTTCTATATCTATCCTGGCAGCCTGACAGACACCCACAGGAAACTTTGGCCTTATCTGTCCTCCCAGAACATCTTGATTATTTCTCTGCAGCTCCTTTCCTCCATGTATTACCAGAAGTTACTTCTCTGTGCTTTCCCCTCTTGATTTGTACATCAGGCTTCTCCGAACTTATCAGCTTATATAGTATTCACAATTTACTCTCTCTGACACAGCCATGCCCATTTCTGGCCCCAGAAAGGAGACTTCTCTCCCTCCCTTCCCTTCCCTTCCTGTCTAAAAGATTGAAACTCAGATATGTGATGTCCTTTGAGATACTGTACTCAAAAATGGTACTTTTTCTCACTTCCACATTTGTACCTTATAACATCCTAGAAGGTAGGCAAAGCATATATGTTTGATGACCCCTTTCAAAAGAGATATATGAGAAAAGTGACCAGAGAGAGTGATTAACCTGACCAAGATCACATAGCTAATGGGCATATAGACCCAGAGTTCCATTGGCCCACAACTTCTCATTCCTATACCTTTATGCTCTCATTTACTATAATTCCAACAAGATAGGTATAGACCAGGGACAGAAATTACTCTACTATTATCAGTTTTATAATGTTTGGTTTATCAACCTGCAAATTTTAAATTCTATTTAAACAAAGGGCCACTTTACTACAATAATCACTTGTGCAGTCACTCAAGTACTCATGTGTATTGAAATAGATGAGGAAAAAAGAATGATATGCCTCATATACCAGACTCCTAACTTTATTTTTTTTTAAGTTGAAATAACATTGTTTTACAGCACTGTATTGATTTAGGAGAATAGGTTCATATCTTCTCATATCTTGTCACCAACCACAGCCACCACCAAAGTACCCATAAACAGATATCTCATTTTATCCTACCAATTAACAAGATATATTTTCATGGTAAAGGCAGATACAATTACTTTCCGCTTTTCTTATTTAAATGAATTTATTCTTTCACAGAATGGCTCTAAGGAATTTCATTTACACATTAGTCACAATTTTGTCCTTTGTCCTATCCTTACAGGAAATGCAATTGGGATCTTTAAGAATGAGGTCAGCAGCTTTGCATGGGATTAGTGCTTGCATTTATCAGGAAGACAGAACAGATCTCCAAAGAGAGAAGAGCTTGTTAAGAATATTTTCTTTTAAAACTACCCTTTCAGTTAAAGAGGACTTTCAAAGACAAAAAGTGTCATTCAGATAATGACTTCCTTGAATTTTGCTTAAATATTTACTCAGTTAAAAATCAACAATTCTTCTTCCATCATCCGTTAATGATTCAAGAACCTGGTTAATTCATTGATCAAAAGGAAGGACCAGGCTCTGGGGCTTGAAGAGTGGAGATCCGCTTAGGAGGAGGGGTAAGAGACTCCTTCCTGTGAAGAGTTGAGTGAATGCGGTTTGGAGAGCTCAGCCTGCTCTCTGGAAGGTTCAGATACCAATACCTCAGCTCCTTCAGAGTGGGAAACTGTGGTAATGATTCTTAGGCAAAGAAGGGGACAACACCTGTTCTTTCTTATGTTACTGATCTCTGGGGAAATGTGATTATTAGCCCATTCCCAGGAGTGGAATGAGCTCTGCTTACCCCCAACCCCCAACAGTTCCTCCTTGGCCCTTCCCAACAACTGTGCAGGCTTTGGAAAACACTATACTTTCTTTTAAAATTTTTTGTATATATGACTCATTTCTTGAATGGCAGTGAGCTCTATAGTTCAAAACCAATGCCTTATGTACCCACAAAAATGTTGGGACTGGACTGAGTAACACTATTTGAGTGCTGAAAGAAGGAGAGGAAAACATATCAGAGATACTGTAGTTGAGCATAAAGCATAGCTAGGAAAAAAAAAACTACTAGCTTAACAAAATGAACACATTTCCGTAGAATTAAGCTCCAAGGGCAGTTTGTAGAGCATTTGAATTAGGACTTAGGAAAATAATGTGTCTTTAACACATAGTTTTAGAACATCCAATTTCCAAATTATCATTATTTATATTGACATTTTTCTATTTGAGAAAGGAAATCTTATTATAATTTTATATGAAGCAAGACTGAATGTGTGTGTGTGTGTGTGTGTGTGTGTGTGTGTTTTCCAGTTCTGTGTATTCCATATACTCCTTTGAGTAAATTCCACCAGGCAACTACTTTCTCCTGCATTTCCTTAGGAGATGCATGGAAGGCAGAATGCAGTAACTCTGGCAACTGTTCTCCAATAGTACACACCTTGGTTTATATGACAAAGAGAAATTCCCACTGCCCAGGGATTTTCCCAAGTTTTCTATATCTTCATTAATACAAGGGGTCACAGATTTGCTGTGGTCAATCGCCCTTAAGTAGAAGGAAAGAGATGACTGGATCAGTAGAATTGTTTGTGTTTTAATATAAAGTATACTATATTGCAGCTATTTGTTCTGCAACTTGATTTTTAAAAATTTCACCAGTATAACTTGGAAATCTTTCTCTATCATTATAAATAAACTCATGTCGGTCTTTTAAACTACTATATCACAATGAGAATATCCCATAATTTCAATTACACCCTTATTGATGGACATTTAGGTCATTTCCTTTTTTTTGCAGTTATAAATATCTTTGTGTGTTCTCAAGGAAACCTAGATGTGGAATTGCTGGCAAAGAGGATATACTTTTACAAATTTTAAAGCAATGACTAAAAGGCTTTTAGTTACTTAAATTTGCTGGTATCATTACCAATGATTTTTATAGTGATATTCATCAATGACGATGTTCTAATTCTTTTCATTGTACAACTAATTCTTTTCATTGTACTTCCTCTCTGTTTTTCACTTCTCAAGAAGCAGGCATGCTGATTCATTGGATGAGATTCCAGGGCACTGATGATGCCAGTTTCCGCCTGTGAAGCTATCCACCTGGGTGTGGTTCTCTCTCTGGCACTTGACTCTTTGGCAAAGGATAAAAGGGAACAGTCAAGCCAGCCTTTGTCCCTACAGGTGGGTGGGCAGACTATCCTCTCCTTCCTCTTAGGTGCTGCACATTTGCCCCTCTAGGCTCAACAGGCTGTTCATAGAAAGATCTGGATTTCAAAGGAGGGTGAGGCCCTGGCCTTGAGCCACACAGGACTGCCAGGTCACTCTGCATTGGGGTTAGAGGGAACTGAAACAAGGAAATGCCTCTTGCCCACTACCATTATCTAGTACCTGCGAACCTCTCCCCAGGAACCACAGGAAGAGGATGACAGGACAAAAAACAAGATTCAGGCCCACTTCTCAGTATTATTCCCATGCAATCAAAACCTCATCCCAGGAATATTGTCTTCAGCTGTTTTTAGTATAAGTATTGATTTTGAAAAATAATCCTAAATTTCTAAGATTTGGGGACTTTCATTTAGCTAAAATACTGCTTTTCAACTCAATGTAGCAATTGGGATGATAGTAAATGAAAAACATTCTAGTTTATTTAAAAGCATTGAAGAAGTGTTGTTAACAGAAGTGTGTGTGGGAGAGAGGGTTAATTAGAAAATAGACCTACTTCTACCATTTAATGTGACCTGTTAAAAAAAACCTGTTCAAATTCATACAAATTGAGCAAAGTTTTCATCGTGGCATTAATATCTGGTTCTAAATGAACACTACAGCTGGGATGACAGATAATTTCTCTTGGAGAAAACTAAAGCCAACTGTTGAGCAGCACAATAACTAAGAGCACAGGGTTTGCGGGAGGCTGAGTTTAAATTTTGGAGCTATTATTCACTAGCTGAGTGGCTCTTCACAAGCTGTTTACTCTCATATCTCAGTGTATCTGTAAAATGAGGGCAATGATGATATTTCTTCATTTAAGGGTTTAAATGAAGTGATATTTAACTTATATATGTATATATTTATTACTTTATACTTAAAGTGTTTTGAACATTGGCATTCAATAAATTCTAGCTATTACTTTTAAATGTGGATTAAAACTGAACATAGTAATTGTCAAATGTAGAGCAGCTTTAAAAATTCTGTTCTTTTAGAGCCAGGCATGATGGCGCATGCCTGTAAGCTTCAGCCTATGAAGTGGCTGGGGCTAGGGGTCACGATTTGTTCAAGTTCTGCTCGGGGCAACACAACAAGACCTAGTCCCAAAAAATAGCCGGGCGTGGTGGTACACACCTGTTATCCCAGCTACCTGGGAAGCTGAGGCTGGGGATTGCTTGAGTCTGTGGTACCCCGGGCAACGGGAGCCTGTGGTTCCATGGGCAAAAATAGTGAGACCTAGTCTCAAAAAAAAAAAAAAGTTCTGTTCTTTTAGATGTGAGATGAAGGGTCAGAGACCTCCACTCACTCACCACATAGGGAGACAAAACTGAGGAACATCATGATATAGAGAAATGTTTATCTGAACTTAGCCTTCTCCCACTCCCATCCACCTCTCCCAAGGATGCCCTGACAACCAAAGCTCCCTAGACCAACAGTACCAACCAAGGAACCAAGGTTCACAGTAAAGGTTGCTTTGCTCCCTTCCTTCCCCCCTTCTTCTTCGGAGGGAATGTGTTAATGTTAACCCCACGTCAGACTCTCCTTCAAATGCACACACAATTCTCTTGAAACCATTTTACTTTTTTGTGGCTCCAGATTTTCTGTAAGCTTAGAAAAATTGTTTTTCCTCCTATTTCATTTATCACCCTCCCTCCCGCCACCACTGATTGTAATCACGGTCATAAACCTAAGCAGCGCGGTTAATAGACTTGGTTAGAGAAAAAGAAAACTATTCAAGTTGAAAAGTAAACAGCACAAAGTTCAGATGACAATGCACAGAGTGTCAAAAGGCAGAACACAGTTGCCAAGGGTGTGTACTCACAGCTGATGCTCCTAATCTGCACAGACGGACATGCAAGACTTGTGTTAAAGTTTGGATGAGTTTCATAGAGAAGAGCTTGAGCTGACCCTAATTGACCAGGGCTAGGTGCAAGGGAAGAGCCATGGGGAGAGACTACAGCTTTCAAGTTGTAATCCAGGAGGAGTGATCAGAGGCAGGGACCAGGTCAGTTTCTCTGCTGAAGAAATTGTGTTGTGGACAATGTATAAAAAGACTGTCAGTATAATCTGGGCCTTGAATAGTGAACTCAGGTTAGATGTTCCTTTACAGATGGCAGTTATATGACAGATGCCAATAACTGGGGTTGAGGATATGATACAAATTGTCCGTGAAATAGAAATTTAAAACAAATTTGCCAAAATTCAATACAGTGTTATTTCACAACTGTGCTAAAGATATTCTTATCCCAGACTAGACTTATCTCCTTAACAAAAAGGAGATGAAATGATCTATGCAATTTTTCAAAACAACTGTAAATTTCTCATTTATCTTTCTACAATATAAGCAATTATTTAAATATTTTTATAAGAACATATGTTTATAGGCCCATCAGTATAGTTGCTAGAAACACAGAGTCATCACAGTTACCTGCATGTAAGTGGCATCATCTTAGGGAAAGGGGAATACAGGGGTGAAGGTGCCTGGGTGGGCTATAAATGGCAGGTTTGAGCATATGGATTATTTTGAGAGTATACACAAATCTCACCCTTGTGACCAAAGAATATTAACTTGGTCAAGTGTGAACACCAAGGCGTTGGCATTGGCAAATGTGGGGCCAGTGGTATATTACATCTCTTTTGCACAGAATCTTCACAACTGCTGCATACATTTTTGTATTTTTTTAGTGATATTATTGACAGAATGATTTCTGCTCTGAGATCAAATCTTTCAATACTTTTAAAGTTATATAGACATTTAAAAATGTACAAAAAACAACCCCCTGTGGATAAAGTAGGTTTTTTGTTGGAATTCAGTTCTAATATTATTCCATCCTAGTAGTCATTATGTTTTATTAGATTTTTAACTCAAAAATCTATAAATGATTTTTAAAACTCTTCTTGAGTTTTAAAATCTAAAAAAAAAATACTCAATATACTAAAACCAATACTTGCCAGTGGGATCTTTTATTATAGATGTAATATTGCATGATCTCACTTATATGTGAACTCTAAAAAAGAAATAAACTAATGAAAAAAGAGATCAGATTCTGATTTTCAGAAACTGAGGGAGTAGGGAAAGGCAGAATTGTATGAAGGGGGTCAGAAGGCACAAACTTCCAGTTGTAAGATAAATAAGTACTAGGCATGTAATATATAACATGATGACTACAGCTAACACCACTGGAGGTATATATGAACATTGTTAAAAGGGTAGATCCTAAAAGTTCTCACCACAAGGGAAAAAACACTTTTTTCTTCTTTTTATCTATATGAGATTATAGCGGGTACCTAAACTTGCAGTTATTTCACAACACACAAAAGGCAAATCATGGTGTACACCTTAAACTTAGGCTGTGCTGCTTGTCAGTTACATCTCAGTGACGTTGGGGAAGATGATGTTCTTCACCAGCACAATTCTGAATGCTAGTCCCTGAGAAAAATCATAAACAGATATTTTGAGTTTTTTTGCCTACTTGGTAAGGTGAAACTAAGATAAGGGTTATTAAAAAAAGCTAAATGGAGAAAGCAATGCCTAAAGGAATACGGATATCTAAAAGATAATTTTTAGTAACTGCAATTCCTGCTTCCAAAATTACAAAGTTGCAAAACTGCATCTCTTTGTTGCTCCAGTCTCAGTTACGACAGCAGGCTCCAGGGCTGAGCGGTCAGCAAATGAACCACCTCTTTACGTTTCTTCCACTCAACTATAAAATATCACTTAAATTAAAACTGATCAAAATCACACACCGAAAAATACGTAAAAGTCTGTGGCTATTCCTAAAGTGCGATGCTCTCGCCTGCCTCCACCACTGGCCTTCACCTCTTAAATTCTCCCCACTCTGGCTCTTGCGTGTATTTGTCATCGTTGTTAGTTTTCCTAGTGACGATAGGTGCAGGGAATGACAGTGCCATTCCCTGTCCCCCTGGAATGGGGTACGAGCTTGGGGCGAGTCCCTTGGTGAGCCGGGTCACTCCGATCCGGCCCTGGCCAGGGAACCCTCCCCCGGCCCCACCCTTCGCCTTGGGCCCCGCCTCCGCAGGGTGCGCACTCCGCGGGCAGGCCAACTCGGGGAGCCAATCTGTGAATGGCCGTGTCCTAGCAACGCGGCGATGCCGTAGTCAACAAGCCTCCGGGATCCCCAGGGGGTCACAGGGAAATCGGAGGCTTGGAGTCCTTTGGGTCGAACGCGGACCCTTTGCCCGTGGAAATTGTTGCTTTATCAGCCAGAGGATGGGAGGATGACTGCAGAACTGAAATCGCCTTGTCTTTCTCCTGACAGATTGCCTAGTAAGTGTGGGACGCGGTCCCTTCCACGCAAGACCTTCGAGATGCTGAGGTTTGCAACAAGCTGCGTAGGGAAGTCTTGGAATTATACGGCACTCCACTACCCTACCCCCACACAGTTGCAGATGAGGAAATCAGGCCCAGAAAAGATTCACTTAACTGTCTGGTACTATAGGGTCTGGCTGGAGAAACTAGGTATCAAACACTTCCTGCGCGAGAACTCTTTCTACCGTATCTCATTTCCAGCAAAAGCTCAGTGCGCTGTTGCAGAGCCAGCTTTCCTTTTTAAACTTTCCAGCAGTTTAAAAATTATCTACTATTCAATGAAGATCAACGCAGTGTCATTTGCAAATACAGTAAAGTTACACTTGGAATACAGGAACAACATATACCTATAGATTCTTAGGTCAAGGTGAATGGGCTTTGAAAATTGGGTCCCTGAGCCAGGAAAAAAGGAACTCCTGGTTTAAAGCTTGCTTTAGATCACGTGATAAATTTAACTCCTTGTGTATAGAATTTAAGTTTATTAAAGGGTAAATCAGTCAAACTTCCCCTTCTGGCCGCCTAGATAACAGCTGGTCAGAGAGATAACATTGTATCTGCCAAGTGGGTCTTTATTTTTTTAAATAAGGCTTGATAATAGACTGTAAAATGTGGTTCTCCCTTTTCCTTTCCTTCTGTCCCTCCTTATTAGTCAGAGTGTTCAAGTGTAGGTTCACCTACAAACTTATTTATAACACTATTAAAAAAAAAAAGAAAAGCACCGATTACCTCTCCGCGAATGTCAGTCCTTTGTAAGGATGAAGATCAGGTCAATGATGACAATCTGTAAAGGTTTTATAGAGATGATCTCATAACAAATCAATGATTCAGGTTATTAATATCAGTCTCATTTTACTGGGGAAGCAATGGGAGTTGCTGGCCACACAGTTCATAGGGGTGGCTGAGGTAAGATTTAAACCCGGGAAATCTGACTCCAGAGGACAAGGTTAGTCACTCTGGGATATGTTGCCTCCCAAATGCTAAGTGAAGTCTTCACGGGGAGAGACCCAGGTTTCTTAGTTTCCATCTATACCACAGGTCAACAGTAATAAGGCAGTGAGGTTCGGTTGAGATTTGGAGCAGTACAAGAAGTAGGAGAGATTTATTTCTAAGCTATAATGATCAAATGATATCAAATGAAAGGTATTTGCTTGGATTAAAGCTTTCAACAATATTCTCTTCTGGAAAAGTCTTGGCAATTTCCCTCTCTTCCATATCAATATGATTTTTATAATCGCATCAGTAAGATGAACCCCATTTTCTTTTGCTCTGTTTATATGGATGTAAAACTTAATGAGGTTTAGTTTCCACTTGGTAGAGTTTTCCTTTCATCTTGGGAAATCTTGGCTTCTTCTCAGCAATGATCTCCTCTATAAAACACCCATAATTTTCTCAGATTTTCTTGGCTCTATTTTCTCAATCATGGGAGAATTCATTTCAATCTTCCTGCCTTTACTTGAAGTATTTGAGCAGATGTTACCACCTAACCTTATTCCTTAAGGGCAGAAGAAAGTGTGTGTGTGTGTGTGTGTGTGTGTGTGTGTGTGCTAGGCTTTCTCAGGAAGAGATACAGCAGGGTACCATGGAACTTCATCCTTGTTTTCTTTCTCAATGAAAGAATCATAATTCAAAACTCATATAAATTACAAGGTGTATCCACCTAACCCAGATTTCTTTTTCAGAAACTAACAAGGATATAGAAGTTTTGGATGCTGATAATAAAGCAGGTAGAAGTTTTTTGAATATGTAAGCTGAACTAATGGTCTCTAACCCATGGATTATCCTTCAGCCTCTGACCTCATAGATCTACTCCCTAAGGCATGGGGACTTCTACAAGGTGCTCACCTCAGGATCCCCGTGGGGCACCTCTTGGGTGCCCAAGATGAGCAGACTCCAGCAGCACAGGCTGGCTGTATGTGGAACATTTGTTTTTTCAATTGGTGCATTGGACTTGTGCCAGCTTAATCTTTCTATTTTCCCCAGAACTCTGCCAGCCTGCTACTATCTTCTTAATTTTTATTTTTGTAATTTATAAACTTCCCCTTTCTATTTAGGAAATCGCTTCCTATTTCCCTAAAGTTTGGCTCTTGGGAATAGCTTTTAAACACTTTGGGTGGTGAGCTACTGGGATTTGTTGTTTCTTCTAGGTTCCAGTGTTTCCCAATTTGCAGTAACCTCAGATAAAGAAATCCTGACTAGTAATAGCAATAATAATGACTTAGTAGTGTCCAGAAAATAATATATCTCTTGAACAGGCAGCTCTTTACTGATAATGAGCTTTGTTAGAACTGCAAATCTTTGTTTGAAAAATCAGGATTCTCAATAAAATCATGTAACAGACAGAAGTTCTGAGAAATATGACCTTAGGCAATTTCAGTATTGCATGAATATTATGAATATAGTTACATAAACCTAGATGATATTGCCTATTATATGACTAGGCTGTTTGAAGGGAATCACTGTCCATCACTGACCCAAGCATCTTTGTGTGCCATGAAACTAGTACTGAGAGATCAGTTCTACTCAACTTGTGTACATAGTTTCTGTTCTTGATAAGGCACTGTGCTGAGGACAATTATATAGTTTGTCTCTAAATTATTGAATCTTCTTTCAACTTAGAGAAGGCAATCCTGAAGTGTTCAAAACCCCACTGGTGAAGTGTCACAGCAAAAGCTTAGTCTTTCCCACAGGGAGGCTGCAATAGGTTGGTGAGAGGACTCAGAGAGGCTTTGAGGAGGACTTGTAGGCTGAGATTCCACATAGGAAAACCACCAGTGGCCAGTTTGGAGATGGGAAAGCAGGTGGAAAGATTCCTCTATCAGGTCATTTGGCAACATGACTCTAGCTGGCTCCTAGGCTTAAAAGTAGCTCTTATCCCTAGCTCTAATCTCTCTGTTGAGAGATTACTGTTATCTCTTTCCTTCTTTGTTTTCTCTGAGTAAGTTCCATTTCCCAGTTTTCATTTCCAATAAAATACATTTAATCAGGTTAAAATATCCTAAGAGTCAAAATCTGAATCAGAATGATTCTTGCAAGTTTTCGCTAGAATCAGCCAGGCATTTTTTAAAATTTAATTTTTAAAAAATTCACACAAGTGCAAAAAGGATCAGGGAATGCACCTAGCAAAAGACTTAGTTGAATTTTGTTCAGAATGCAAGAATTCCTTGCGTTAAAAAACTATCAAATAAAAGACTCTTCTGAAGTCTTTTAAGTGTCTGAAATCCAATTTAAGGGTTTACATAGTTGTGTTCCCTTATTAAGAAAAATATAAGTAGTGGGTTAGTGTTTTTCAGGGAAGAGAAAGATGAATTGGAAATGTTTAAATGTTCACAAATCTGTAAGCTTCCTTTTCTTGTTTCTGTAGGAATCACGTTGGTCTAGTTTAAAAGTCCTTCTGCTGGCAGTCTTTGTTGGACAAATTTCAAAAGAAAGTTGCAGCATATCAGTATCAGTCTCCCTTCTTGTTATATATGTGTTCTTTGATTGTAAAACAGAAGGAGCCCAATAGGGGCCGGGCATGGTGGCATGTGCCTGTAAGCGGCAGCCTAGGAAGCCACAGTTAGGGCCAGGGATTGCAGTTCAAGTTCCAGGGGCACAAAGCGAGACCCAGTTCCAAAAATATATATAGCTGGGCATGGTGGTGTGCGCCTGTAATCCCAGCTACTTGGGAAGCTGAGGCTGGGGATTGCTTGAGTCCATGGTACCCCGGGCAATGTGAGCCTGCGGTTCCACAGGCAAATATAGCGAGACCTAGTCTCAAAAAACAAACAAACAAACAAACAAAAAAAACCAGAAGGAGCCCAAAATTCATAGCATAGGGTGATTGGGGACTTGGCAGTAAACTAGGTGCATGGCATGAAAGTGGGTGTACAAAGCAAAACATATTTGAGAAGACAATGATGCTTGAACCTAGCTTAGTCCAATATATCACATGTTTTTTCATGTATAACTCATGCATCACCATGTTGCAGTAACCTGAGGGATTTGGGTGCATAGATGAAGTTACCATTACAGAGAGGAGGGCTCACTTGCCTATAGTGGCAGAATGAACCGCTAGCTTTCATTCCAAAGTTTCCTGCTCCTACATGGTGCTCTCTGTATGTATAACATCTTCATCAAATTGAGTCCTTGTAGAAAGAAGGCAAGATCTTCCTGAGTAATAATAGTCTGCACATTTGGAATTCAAAGTATATGAAATTCATATAAATTCACATAAACCTTAAAACAGAAAGTATTATTTTTAAAAATGTGAAAGTATTGAGCTAAATCTTATTGAACCTGAGCACTGAGAATTATAGATTAGTGTTCTGTTTTACAGAGGGCCCACACAGCCCCACTGGGAAGCAATCCTTCCGGAATGTGGTCTTGGGCCAAACCATAGCAGCAGGTTGGAGGAAGTCAGTCATAGTGATAGCAGACTGGTTAATAAATGGTTCGGACTTGTGCTTCTGCCACTTAATGGCTGTGGTCCTGAACACATTCTTGAAATTTTCAGTTTCTGATTCCTCAAAAGTAAATGGAGATGTTAACAATAGAGATGGCTACAAAGAATTTGTGAGAAAGTGCATATGAAAAGATCAGCCCAATGCCTCCCAACAAATGGAAAATTACTGCAGTTGTTTCTATGATAATAAAGCCAGAGATATATTTACACAATGGAATATTATTCTGCAATTAAAACTGACAAATATGGTGCATTTATGATAACATGGAATGACTTAGAGGGAATCATTAGCAGAAACAAGTCAGAAAGAAAAAGACAGATACCATAAGTTTTCACCAATAGATAGGATATAGGTATAAAAAACAAAAGGCAAAGAAAAAGTCAAAACAAGCTAACAAAGAACTGGGGTAAGCAACTAAGGAAGTGGGGGGAGGGGAAGTGGGAACAATCAGGGAAGGGAGGAACACAAGAAGGTCAAGATGAAGCTTCATGGGTGATAAGGGGGGAGGAGAACCCCAGGGAATGAATGATGCACTATAAATACATATATACACACACACACACACACACACACATATAAATGTGTAAACAACAAAATTATCAAAAAGGTCACAGAACCCTGATTCTAGAGCTGGACAATCTAGGGTAGAGTCTCAGCTACATGTCCTACATGAGTTTGTGGCAAAGCTGTCTATTCTTTGCTTTGGTAACCTCACTATAAAATGCAAATAATATTGTTTACCTTATAAGATTACATAGTTGTATTAACACTAATAATTAATAATACTGCTATCTTTTCACACAGGCTTCCTAGCTTGAGTCCAATTAATTTCTGTACTTAACTGAAATTTCAGGTCGTAACTCTGATACTTTCAGGAAATACATTCATCCATTCATTCATTCATCCAGTCATTCAATCATCTATCTATCTATCTATCTATCTATCTATCTATCTATCTATCTATCTATCTATCTATCTATCTATCTATCTATCTATCTATCTATCTATCTATCTATCTATCTATCTATCTATCTATCTATCTATCTATCTATCTATCTATCTATCTGTTTATTTATTTTTGAGACTAGGTCTTGCTATTTTTGCCTGTGGAATCGCAGGCTCACATTGCCCGGGGTACCATGGACTCAAGCAATCCCCAGCCTCAGCTTCTGAGGTAACTAGGATTACAGGCATGCAGGGAATATATTTAGAGTTTTAGAAGTTAGAAAAGGAGTAAAGATTCCCCCCACCGGGGTTGCCTATGAAACCGTTCTTGAGCCAGATTGGCAGGAGGTGAAGAAGAAAGTTAGTTCATATAAAAAATTACTTACTAACTAACAGAAAATTCAAAATTACACTCTCAAACAGTAAGATCAGGAATGATCTGATACATACAGAGTTCACAGAAAGTAGTTTCCGGGCCACCTTGCTGTTGTGGGCCACACTACCTCTATAATTGCTGCCAAGAAGCACGATTTTGCCTACTGTCATCAAGTTGAAAATCCTCTGTGGACTTCTTTCTGTTATTAAACATAGGTGGTAGCATAGATCTTTCATAAAGCTAAAGTGGTGTGACATGAAATTTTCAAAAATGAGGAACACCCGTGGTTTTCTGTTGTAAAGTTTACAGTCCAGGGAACAAATCTGTGTGTATTTCATGCTCTGGATACAGAAGTAAGATGACTTTTTACTTTCTCTCCATGTTATCTGGTGTTGCCTGAAACTACAGTGCAGTGAGTGGGGTTAAAACCGAATTAGACTTGGTCACTTGTTCCTCTTGTGTACACTATTGTATTTAGGAGAGTGAATAAGTTTGCTACATCACATATTGCCTCTAGTTCACTTGGTCCCAGAACAGCTGGCTACAGTATGAGCTAGAACATAAAGTCCAGCTTTAAAGTCAAATCGCAGAGAATAAAGCATTTGGTAGGTGAGTCCAGGTATGCCAGCTGGACTCAACCACCATCTGGTTCCCACTGTCCCTAGCTCTCAGCTGCTCTACCTGCAGAACAGGTGTGTTTCCTCTCAGGGCTTTATTCTTGTTGGAAGCAAAAGGTCAGGTGTGATTATAATTTGAATTCTGAGGTGTAATCAAAGGTTCAGAAATGTATTTATTCCCCAAAATGGAAGAACTTTGTATTTTTCTGAATATAAAAGTAAAGCTGGTTTTAGTAGTGTTTAATCCAAAAAATTTAAACATCAGTTAAAAGTGAAAAATCACACATACTTCTGCCACAATAAGAAAACTACTGTAATCCTTTGGTGTCTATCTTTGCATATGTTTTCCTGTGCGTGATCAATATGCATATAAGGATAATACATTTATGGATACATCTTAGATATATGTAGCTATCTTCTTTGACAACGAATGCATATCTATCTGTGTTATAATTTTTAATGAAGGTACAGAATTTCACTTCATGGATGAATTGTTGATGTAAGATTGTTTCCACATCTTGAAGAAGCCTGAAGAAGCCTGAGTCTGATTGACAGTTGCCCTTACAGGAAGCCCCTGTGACTTAGACCCCTGCACAAAGATGGCGCTCACAGGCTCATCTTCCACCATGTCTGCGTCACAACTGCAGAAGGAAGAGGAACTGAGCAACACTGGAACAGACTTGTCTGAGCAGAGTCTTATCTCATCTGAGGATTGGCTTCAGCTACATGGACTTAAGAGCAACAAGTTGACTTTGAAACAGATTTTGTCCCAGATTGGATTCCCACATTGTGAAGGTATGATATTTGCAAGGCAATGCTGACTGACAACCCAACCAGCATGCCGCCCTTTATTCTGTACTACATTAAGTCCCTTCAAACACATATATCTTAGAGCTTGTTTTTGAGTTTCCATCCTTAATGTTAAAAAATGGGTGTTATAGTTGCACAATTGTTCATACAATTCACATATTAAATAATAGCAATACTCAATCCCTTCCTTCTTTTAAATATTAAAAGTATAAATTGGTATTTCTCCATACCCCAGAGTATATCTTGCTCATCCCCAGATGTGTGTTTCACTGTCTCTAGAGGTCATTGGTGGTGATGTTGTGCATAGCTCCAGGGAATATGTACTGTAGTCCTCTTGTGCTTTCTTTATATTATAGTTCAGTTTTCCTAATTGCATTGCTTAATACTGTTAGTAACTGATTTATGTTTCCCAGTATCCCATCATTCAGAGCATCTATATTTTGAGTATCATTTCTTTTTGCTGTATTTGGTCCTCAATCATAATATAGTATCTGTCTCCATGTCTTCTCACCTTCTGTAATTGAAGGTCTGATTTGTTGATATTATTTGGCTGTTTCTGGTTTGTTTTTATTTAATTGCCATTTTCTTGTAGAATTGTCTTACAACTTTTAAGTTTGTGCTTTGTTGTTAAGAGGGATTTCTTGTAAATATCATAAAGTTGAACTTTGGTGGTTTTGTTTTGCTTTTTTCTTGAGACTAGGTCTTGCTATTTTTGCCCGTGGTACCACGGACTCAAGCAATCCTCAGCCTCAGCTTCCCAGGATTATAGGCGTGTGCTTCCATAAGCTGTCACTTACAAGCATGCACCACCATGCCCAGCGCTGAACTTTGTTTTGCAAGGTATTCAGCCACTCTGGTGAAAAAGGGCCATTTACTTTAAAAACTCCCTACCCCAACACAGTGTAATCTTTCTATCTCTAGATATTTGCTTGCTCTAGACATTCATGTGTATGGTGCTCTTCATAAGTGGCTTTTTTGTTTAGCATAATGTTCTAAAGGTTTGTCCACATTATACCATATCCTTTTTATGACTAAATAATATAAGACAGTGAATTGTCTGAATATGCCACAATAAGTTTATTTACTGATCAATTCATTGATGAAGATCTCGTTTTTATTCTAACAGGCAGTTAAGTTGGTTGGACACAAACTCCAGATTCTGCCTCTCCTACAAAATCAAAGCTAATCTCACCAGGAAATTTCATTCTGTCAGAATTAGTACTACTTCAACTTCTGCCTATTCTTGATTATTCTCCACTACCTTCAAATAGCTATTTTTATATTTTGTTCAATGTTTTTCATTGTTTTCCGTATGAGAGCAATAAAAGCTACTCTACCATTATTGAACACAGAACTTAACATGTCTTACATCATTTTAATTAGTAATACAACTGTAGAATCTTGCAGAGACTCATCATCTTCATCAAAACTGCAAACAAGAACACCAAACCCAGCTCTCTCACCTGACCCTAGGTAAATATCTAAAATAAAGAGAGAATGCTATAGGGGATTTGAAGTTGTTCTGTCAATGTCAGTTATGAAAAAGCATTAATAAGAATATGGAAACTCTAATATGAAAAGAGTTATGCACTCCTTTAGTCATAGAGGTATTATTCACAGTAATTCAGTCATGGAACCAAACTAAATGCCCAGAGAAGCTGGGCACGGTGGTGTGTGCCTGTAAGCTTCAGCCTATGAAGCGGCTAGGGCTAGGGATTGCAGTTCAAGTCCCACTCGGTGCAACATAGCGAGCTCTAGTCCCAACAAATAGCTGGGCATGGTGGCACATGCCTGTAATCCCCACTATTTGGGAAGCTGAGGCTGGGGATTGCTTGAGTCTGTGGTACCATGGGCCCCGTGAGCTTGCAGTTCCACAGACAAAAATAGTGAGACCAAGTCTCAAAAAAAAATTCCCATAGATAAATGAATGGAGAAATTGTGGAATATATACTCAATGGAATACTGCTCAGCTATTTTAATAGATGAAATGGTGTCTTTTCTGACAAATGGATGGTCTTGAGGTCATTATGCTAAGTGAGATAAATCAGAAAGTGAAAAACAGTTACTGGATTATTCATTTACAGTATAAATAAAAAAGAAAAATTGACAAAACATAACAAAAACAAAAATAGTTCTTAGATTCTGTAAAGAATATACTAGTTACCAGAGAGGATGGGAAGGAGCAAGGTGATAGGACAGTGGTATTGGTGCTTTGATAGAGAGTAAATGAAGCATGTCATATGTGGAGATATGAAGTTGTCCTTCCCAAACTATATAGTTATGTACATAATCGGCAAATTAATAAAATGTGAGGAAAACCAACTCTAATATGCACAATGTCAATTAAGTTGTAATCTTGGAAAATAGAGATTTCAGAGTTTGAGACGTTTATTGAGTAAGGCTATTATTTATAAAATTTAAATAGCCATTCTTTACTCTCTTTATTGTTATGAATATTGAATTTCAACACTTATCAGTTTGATCACACCTAGTGATTTGGTCCCAAGCCTAGCCATAGAGGAACTGTAAAGTTCCATTCTACCCTTTCTGCCTTTACGAAGTAGACTGTTAACCCACCTCCCTAGAAAGGCAGAGGAGGGACAATGCTGGATGGATGAATTCCCCCCCTTTGTGATTTAATAATAACAACAGTGAAATAATTCTCATGGTAAGAGCATTTCTGTCATGACTTAGCTCATTTTCTGTGCTGCCAGGTCAGTTTCTGAAACCTTTCCTTAGCCTTCTGTCAGCTCTACAACAGAGCAGGAAGTGGTTTCTGGCCTCATTCTTTTCCCACTCTATGAGCACTGGGTCTAGCAAATAGTCAGTGATCAGTATTTGTGTAATGGATGTTGAACAACTGCACATATACTCTGAGAAGAAAATCCTGTGGTTTGACATTCTGTTTAAGCATTCTGAGTCCATTACATGTTTCTTCAATATGCTAATTTATTCAAAGCATTCTTTAATTTTTTAAATTCTGAAAGCTAAGCCTAATTCCCGAATAAAGGTTTTCAGGAAGTTAAAAACAACTTCTACGTTGTCCTTTTAACCTCTGACTTAATTATTCTGTACAAAAGAAACAGGATATCAAGAAACAAACCCTGTTCTTCCTCTCTGTTCATTCATGCATAAAGGATTACACAGGTCATAAACAATTACAACTATCACAGCATCTAGGAATACTTCATTATTAGGAACTGAATATGAATCATCACATATTTTTGGTGTCACTGGAGATATAATTTGAATGGTGTCAGAGAAAAGCATTTTGAAATAAAAACAAGAAACATGGGTAATACATCATTTTTGACTGCTTTTCTTTACAAAAATGCAGATTATGTGTCCTCTCTGGGCAGACTTGTGGCTTCCCGATATGCTGATGGCCTATTTCCACGGTTCTGCACAGTGGAGGATGGCAGAGTCTACAACGTAAGTCTAGTCTCTTGGTGGATAAGGCCCTGCCATGCCCCTGAGGTCTGGCAGTGGGGGAGGAGGGCACATGGTTCTTCTACTGATACAGAAATGAGTTCATATCAAGACTGGAGGTTTTCTTCTGTCCATGTTGAGAGTGATGAGAACCATGGCCAAGAAGCTGGGGAGGAAAGCCCTTAGCCTATAGAATACATGAAGTTTTTGGCCAGAGGTAAAAACCTTGTATATCAACACTTCTTAATATTAAAAGAATCAAGCAGCATGAAGAGGCTGGCTGTAAGGCAGGGGATAACTGCTGCTACCTTACAGGTGTGCTAGAAATAGATGGCAACGTCTACTGGTATTGGAGGGGCGGGAGAAGGTGGACAGCGAGCAAGTAGTACCTCTCACTGGAGTCCTTCACTCCCAACCACTCAATGGTTCATTTGTCCCATGATGCAGCTGATCTTGCACATCCTGGCCCACCACAGGGAGCTCATAGTCTGCAGAGACATAACCCATCAAGTCTCTTTAAGGATTATTTCTTGTTCGACATCCATGTACTTCCTGCACTATTATTCCTTACCATATTAAAAAATATACATTACTTGTTAATGTTTAACCTGGTCCTGCACAAGAATATCCATGGTTTTCAGTTTGACATGCTAAATAAATAACAGAAAAGCAATACTTTTCTGTTAACAGCATCTGTCTTGACCATCTAGCGTCATCTCCACAGCACCTGTCACACAGTCCCACCAGGTTTCTGTGTGTGGTAGAGACTTTCAGGACATGCTGTGAATGTGGCGTGGGACCTTGGGATTCTGCTATAAAGAGCTTGGAAGGCAGCAGAGAGTGATGCTAGAACTTCAGGAATAAGCTTGAGAGACACACGGGGGATAAAGAACTGGCATGTAAGGTAGAGGGCCGTGCACAAGGCAAGGTATGGGCATGTGTGGTATCATGTGGTGCTTTCAGAAAAGTTTCTTTAATAGTTTAAATATTGGTACTGTTTTGAGGATTGTTAAATTTTCACAAAAAGTACCAAATCATCTAAAATTTGATTCTATATAGACTAGGGCATACATTTTTCTTTTTCCTTTTTTGGGTACCCTACTTTCCCACACCCTGAAAGGTCTTGCATGATTATGTCTAATCTAGGTGAATGATGGTTTGTTGTGTCCAAGAAATAGTTCACAAATCCCTATTACCTTTCAGGGATTAGGCCACCCTGTGATGCTACTGGCCACTCTGAGTGACCCAGTGACCCAGGTACAGAGGCCTCTTCCTGAGAAAAAGAACAAAGCTGTGTGCAGGATTAGGAGTCTCCCTTGCAGGATGCTGAACAAGTGTGCTTATGTGTGTAGGAGCATTTTGAGAAATATTTTTTGCATATGGTATTTAAGAAAACTTTTTAGGGAGACTTTTTTCCCTCTTGCCTTTACTGAAGTCTTTCCTCATTTATCTAAATTCTTCAAATACCCCTGGGTAGAGTGCTCCAGGGTTGGCAAAGATAACTCTTTACACACGAAGATAAAATATGCTTGCGAAACATTTTTTTTCTTAGTGCAGTATTTTTAATATATCACATTGTCACTTTTTTTTTTCTGTGTGGATTCATCCAAGGGGCTTTCAGTAGAAAGACTGTAATACTTCCTCTGGATTATGTGGGATTTGGAGGCTCATCAACAAAATGGTTATTAATGCACAGATCTTCGTGGCAGAAACCATGAATCAGTGGCCCTGTTGTTCCAGCCTGCATGTGGTTCTGATGACTTTTTTTTGGCATGGTCTAATTGTTTTCTTTTCATTAAGTTGACAGCTAAATCAGAACTGATCTGTCAGTTTGTGGAACAATTAACACAAGCTGTGGAAAGCTACAAGGAGCGGATGGACTGGCTTACCAGCAAGAGTCGGCAGGTTTTTGGTGTCATCTTAGAACAGTGCATCACTATAGTGCTGGACTTCAGTGGCTTGCTGGAAGAAGAGCTCACTCTGTGCCAAGATGCACTGGTCATGGTCCTCCAGGAGCAGGTGGCCCTTATAACGAAGTTCAATATCATACGGTGAGTCCCCACAGAAAGGGAGTATGTCAGCAAAAGTCATACCTAATTTTCATTTGTTCGGGTTAAGTAGCATAACAAACATAGTTTGTTCTTTGGAAAGGAAGGAAGTGTTATCTTGTAATTTCCTAGAATATATAATCCCAGCAGAAAAATGAGTGAATTGTAAAGTTTTTGCCTGCTTTGCAAAGGCATTTTAGTTTATGACAAGGTCAAAATATATAAATGTGAATTATTTTGAATATATATCTCAGGCCATAAAGTCCCTTCACTCATTTTAGATTTTAGCTTAGATAATGGATTCTAGTTTGTTGCAAATTTCACTGAGTTTCAGACTGAGTTTGCAACTCAAGCCAACCTTCCTGGCACATTGACCACACGGAACAGAACAGGTGGCTGACTTTATAGCATATCCCATGGGTCATAATTCTCACAAGTATTTGTGGAGTCTTAAACTCAAGAGAAATTATACTTTAGCACCAACTTCTCGTGTTTAAAAGAGGCTGCATCTTTCAATAGGAAACATTTGGATAAGGGGGCACCTACTTATTGAGTGGGATTTTTTTTGTTTGTTTGTTTAAGTAAAATATTTCAGCTAAATCAGTGACATCTTAGGGACTTCTGCCTAACTGTGCTATTGCCTGGTTTCTATTTCTGTCACAGATATTTTACCAGTACTTCAGGTTTTTTGGAAGTGTGTGCTATTGCATATGTGTTATTCAACCACATTCACTACCCAAGGCCACACAGAGGTGATATGGTGTGAGACAACCTCTGCCTCTGGAGGTGGGCTAAGAGGGACAAATCAGGCTCATAACTCTAGTCTGTGAGTCATATAATCCTTTCTGTTTTGCATTCATTATGATTCATATAATTTGTTTAATTATGAACAGAGATAAAGTCAAGTGGCTGTTCTTCTTTAGGGGCTTCTATCATATTTCTGAGTCCAAGCTAAGTAGTTTAATACAAATTTCCAATGATTTAAAAATGTATGCTCTGATGAACTTAAAATAATATTTTTGATCCCAAAGAGGTAATTGTTGGGAAATTTTCAAGACCATGCAAGCAAACAATGATATAAAAAGACTAGAAAAACAAAAACACTAATTTGAAGGGGAGCATGGATTTCTGTGTTCCCTTCAACACTGTTTACAACAACCAAACTGTGGAAACAACTTCAGTGCCCCAATAAAGATGAATGGCTCAGGAAGATGTGAGTGTGAGTGTATATGCAGGATGGAATACTACTCAGCTATCAAAACAGATGCACTCTTGCCATTTGCAGCAATACAGATGGAACTGGAGGGGACTACACTAATTGAAACTAGACAAAGAGAAAGTCAAATACTAGATTGTGTCATGTGTATGTGGAATATAGAGATAAGAAAGAAAGGGTCAAATAAAGCCAAATTAACAATAAACCCTAAAAAGGTGACTATAAAACTGAAACTACCAGAGGGAAACAGGTGAGAACAATGCTGGGGGGAGCACCCTGGACTACAGGGATGTTGGATGTGGGTACTTGGATGGTGGGTGTGAGGTAAGAACAACACGTGGAAGGGGAGAACCTATTCCTCTAAAACACAAACGTTGTTGTAAGCAATTGTTACAAAAAAAGAATTAAAAGTAAAATTGTAGAGTAATAAAATTATTGACTTGCAAATCTTGTTAATGCTGTGAATTCTTATAAATTTACTATTCGTAAATGACAGTTGTAAATAAATCTGCCTGCTTATGAAAATAACTTCCCTTATTATTTTTAAAATACTTGTGAGTGTTTAGATTTTAAACATTTTTTTCATTTTCCTGTAAACAGTGTTATCCCTAGTCAGGACAGCTTACAGCAGGTAATAGTGCTTTGGAAACTCAACTAAAACAGCATTATTTCATTGGTGGCTTTTAGAGGTTTAGTTATTACATGTTCTTTCACTTCCCTGGCAATTAAGTGCTTTGTTACTTGCAGCTGTGAGACAGGAGTGCTGATGACTGTGTTACCATTGTCCAGTGACAGACCCATTCTATTCCTTTCAGGGTTTCTCAGACACCAGTGAAGTGGCAGGAAAATGCCTCTCCTGTGACGGAACACTCAATAGCTGCTGCCATCAGTTGGGTTGAGAAACTGACTTCGGAGCTGGCTCTGAGTCCTGCCAGCCACCTGAATGCCCTGCTCGAAGCTGGGGAAGACGAAACTGTAAGTGTGTGTCCATGGCTGGTCCTTGATCCCAGAGGAAGCTCAGACCTTTCCGCTGATCTTGCTCCTTTCCAAGCAGCACCCCACACAGATCCTGTCATTGAACAGCCTCCTACATCCTCATCCTGTTCACTTCTGAATGCTGAACTAATTGAGAAATAGGCGACAATCCCAGAGGGGGAATCAACATAGGGTCTTTGAGATGGGAAAACTGGACCAACCAAATCAGACTCTAACACCCCAAGCCTGGCTGGGCTCCTCCTGTGGGGTGATCAGGGCTACAGGGCAGACCCTCATGTTATTGGTGTCTGAGAACCACCTGCTACTTAGTCACTGAGCATGAAAAAGGACAGAGACTGACTCTGGTTGCACTGCTAACACTTTACCAGTGGTCTTTCTTGCCTGGCAATGAGATGAATCATTCCATCTGTTATGGGGAGGACAGGTTGGAAGACTCATAACACCCTGAGAAAGAGGAGTAGGATCTCCTTTGTCCAAATCCATGTTCTGAATCTTTCCTAGTCCTCTTTGTTCACTGGTAGGTCCATGTTTCAAGGTGAAGTTCATTGAAGCTAATGAGTCATCCATTTTTGATGCTAATGTAGAGCCACATGTCTCTGAGCAATGCGCCCTTAGGTGATTTTGTTTTTGAACAAATATCAGGGCATGTTACAAACTTGTGGCCTAGCTTACTATGGATCCAGTTTATATGCTATAGGCTGTTTTTGCATGAGTATATTGACAGGGACCTTATAGGAATAAAGATTTACTTAGAAGAAGTGGTTAAATGATTGTTTCTTAAGTCTCTTTTAGTAGTAGATGCAAGGCTGTCTTTATTTGCTAGTGACTTCTGGTGAGACTGTTAAAGTAGTAGCTAAGTGGAAGGGATGTACCCAGAGGGACAAGTGGGGTCCTTTAGCCACCCTCACTCCTTGGGTGTCTGGGTGAGGGCAGGTCTGCTTTCCTTTGGGATACAGATACTTAATTCATACTTACTAATTACTTAACATTAATATTTCAATGCTTCCTTTGCTCTGGAAGTTTGGGAATTCTGTGGGTTTCAAGCTTTACTCTGCTCCGTGATGTCCTTCCTGAGCAATGAGGACCTGTCTCCTTGAAAGGAGAGTCCCTCCCAAATGTCATCAGCCTATGTTTGTTAATGAAGGTGATGGTTAGAAGTAGGACCACATTGTTTATCCTCATGAAGCCAGAGGAGCAAATGTTTCCTATTAAAGAACAGAGTATAAGATATTTTGTTCTTTGGCTTTTCAAGTCTGTTTTAACATCTGTAAATTTTCAAGTGTCTGGAAACTGCAACAAACCTTTAAGAAATGTGACACGGCGAAGACCTGTGTGTGTGTGTGTGTGTGTGTGTGTGTGTGTGCATGCACGTGCGCGTTCATACGAGGATTCTCTTTCTTCACCTTTTTGCCTCTGCTGACCTGACATGACTGCAAAGTTTCCTGGTGACCTTGATTTTCTATGTGGCGTCTCTCTGATCTATACCTCTCCTTTTCCTAGACTTCTTATCTATCCCATGAGATATGAAATAATGTATTGAGTTCTAGAGAAGTCCTATAGGAAATAGAGACACAGGAAAAAATTTGATGACCCTGGTCATCAAATATCATCTGAAAATTTTGATAAAGGGACTGTGAAATATAGGAAATACAAACATATTCTGACCGCTATGTCCTTCCACCTAGAGCTTGTGTCTGGGTATGTGAGCTATGGAACATTTTAATAAATGCAACTACTTGCTCTCTCACTCTCTCTATGTGCATGTGTGTGTGTGTGTGTGTGTGTGTGTGTGTGTGTGAATGCCATACCCTATGTTCTATGATGAATGAAAATAACTCTAGATGTGAGAGGTAGATGAGCTACTTGAAGGCCCTGCTTCTCTACTCTGTGCCTCTGTGTACATCCCAGTGAACCTCAAACTCATCTGTGTACTTGTAGTTGACTGTAAGCAGAGAAGATTTGAAGCTAAAACTTTCTGAACAGTATATCTAAACATGTGGACTCCCAGCTGCCAATGACCTGCTTCAGGCTAGCCTCTCCCTTGAGAGAATCCTGAGGGAAATGGATAAAGGGGGTGTTGTCTTGTGTCTAGCGCTTAACACAAAAGTTAGGCTTTGTACCAGGTCCATGTGAGCCTGCGATTCTGAGTGATGTTTTTGCCTGTGGCAAAGGAGTATGCCTGAAGGCCACTGGCCTCCCTAAGGATAGACTGTAGCCAAGAGAGGGACCGCTGGATAAACCTTCAGATCTGAAGGAACCTGGCAGATGGTGGGGGTTTGGTTAACTCATGACTCTAATACGAACAGGAAAAGAGTACTATTGGTCAGCGGATTATTGGTGTATTGTGTGAAAAAGAGCCTGGTTCCCAGGAAGGGCAGCCTACAGGGTGCTGAGGGAGAGGTGTGACTGTTTAGAGGAGCCTGAGCTTGTGTTCAGTTCAGGAGATCTGCTCTGTGCTATCCTTGGCCCCAAGGCACATTGTCTGGAAGCTGGTAGCTTCCTTGGTCTTTATGGGGAAGGATATTGTGCCAGGAAGCTGAAGCGGGATGTGAGAGGTTTTTAGGAAAAAGAGGGCTGTTTATCCAAAGCTCCACTTCTGAGATACCTAGGAAGGCTAATGGAGGGGTTTGCTCTGCTTTTAGGGATGAACCAGTTGCATTTGTCTTGTTCTCTTAGCCTCTCTTCCCTCTACCTGATAGGCACTGATTTGTTGTTGTTCTTTTAAATCACATTCACTGGAGACTAAGTGGGTGACAGATCCACATGACTCCACAAGGGCCTTCACTTTTGGACAGCTAGCTGAAGGGTTGGCCTCATCAATTTTGAGCCTGACATTTCATCGATTCCCTTTCAGAGTGTCTCAGACAGGCATCGCATCTCTTTACCCTGTGTCCCTAGAGACAGCAATGCCCAGGAAGGGTTTGATATATGTTTGTTGAATACTGAAAGAATGGAAAGGAAAAAAATGTTGATGCTCTTGAAGGTGGGGGCAAGAGGTGTGTCCCGGGGCTTCCATTCCCATGCTCTGGTACAGATTTGAATTATTTTGAATGAAAGAGGTGATCTGTGGGACCTTGCAGGTGAATTTTCTGAGTCTTGCTTGACTCTGGTAGGGGTGGGGGATTGGGATAGAGACCATGAAACCCAGGGGGCCGCAAGGTTGGTAGCAGTCCAGGGTGTCAACTGGCACCTGAGATGGGAGATAAATCAATACTGTGGGGGCAGTCACTGCCCTGTAGGAGTCAGGAAATCCAGAAATGATCACCATAGGATCTGGAGCTTAGACCCATGGTCTGGAGTTGATCAAATTTAGATAAAGAACAGGGTAAAATTTTACTAAATCTAGTCCTGCTGTTCTTGTTGACTTAAGCTTTTGCTACTTTGTAGAGCAAAGACTGTCATATCTGGAGACTTGAGAGCTTCTGACAGCTGATTGGAACAGAAGGGGCACTCCCAATCTGATGCTTTTTTCCCCCTAAACCTGTGGCTGGGAAGAGCCAAGTCTCTTTGGCTGGGCAGAATATAAGTTATTGTGGGAAGTTGCAAAACAAATGGCCCAGACAGAATAAGACATTTCAGGTGAAAATATAAAGACATCATCTTATTTTATTTTATTTTTTTGCGACTACGTCTTGCTATTTTTGCCTGTGGAACTGCAGGCTCTCGTTGCCCGGGGTACCACAGACTCAAGCAATCCCTAGCCTCAGCTTCCCAGGTAGCTGGGATGACAGGCACGTGCCACCACGCTCAGCTATTTTTTTGGGGACTAGGTCTCGCTTCGGGCCCCAGGCGGGACTCGAACCGCGATCCCTAGCCCTGGCCGCTTCATAGGCTGAAGCTTACAAGCACGAGCCCCCATGCCTGGCCTTACATCATCTTATTTTATATGGCATAAAGTAGTGAGAATTTTGAATTCATGGTAAAATAGCTGAATGGAATCTCAAATGGCTGCCATGTCTTGTGTTATCAATTTCAGTCCAATCAGCATTTAGGGAAACTCTGGTTAGTGAGAAAGTTACCCTCAATCCTGGGTACTGCTGCTGATCTTCAATACTGACCCTGCCCCAGGAACTCCAAGGTTCAGGTTAAGGGCTAATGATCCCCACGAGGCTCATTTTCCTGAGCTACACAACTTCCTTGACTCATGTTTTGTTCAGTGTTGTTTACCTAGTAGGGTAGGTGCCTTGGATGGTATGGGAACCAAAGAAGTCACCTTCTTGCCCATGACCTTGTTTTCACAATTCTGAAATTCAGAATTGACAGCACATGGCCAGAAAAGGGGCTAAGTTCATGCCTGAGCACCTGGGTTTACTACTTGTGACACCAACCAATATGCCTGTCCACTCTCAGTTTCTCCTCCTTAAACTGGCATGAGAACAGGATTCACCCTCCATAGAACTGCTGTATAGACTAAAAGAATTCATTTCAGCTTCCTTCCCCAACTAGCAGAAGATTCTGAAGGCATTTATCTAAAAGCTTTTTGCCTATTTGGTGTGGTGGGGCATAGAGATCAGTAGTATATTTATCTCTCTCTCTTATTCTAATTGTCATTATGTAAGCAAGAAAGAAAGTCAGAAAGAAGAACAGGAGAATGAGGGTGGGATAAGTGGTCTTCATGTAAAAGGTAACCAGGAAATCTACAGTGCTGATAATTGGGAATTGACTAAAAACATAGGTAGCAACAAGATGAGTAATGGACTTAATGAAAAGTGAGTGGATAACCATGTAAATTTCCCTTAGTGAAAGGGAAAGGAAATCTCAAATCACCAGTGGCTACAGAAATTTTTAAACATGAAATTGTGAAAGAAAATATTTCTGCACCAGGATTTCAGATTCTTGGGCGATTGCCAGAGCAAAGAACCCATGTTTGTCTGATATTCAATGGAGATGTCAGAGTCACACACAGACCACTTTGTGACACTTGTCCTCATTCACCTCCCCATTGATCTAACAAATCCTAGAAAAATCTTAGTGGGTCAGTTCCCCAGTTCAGATCATGTGCAATTTAGATCCTTCTGAGAAGAGGAGCCCATCCCCATGCTAAACCTGGGCACTGCTTTCGTAGAATCCTCACAGTTCAGCTCAGTGGTGTCTGTTCAGTGCCAAGGTAGTGCATGCCATGGGAGGAGACACAGTGCACGTGTTAGAGGAACAATGATTGTCGACTAACAAAGAATCTGGAAAACACTCTTTTCTGTTGTGGCTGTTTTTCTGACTCAGTACCTGAAAGAAATCTCTAACAGTCCTTAGTCTTTATTTCCAGTTAGGTCAATTTTACGATGTTCGCTGGTTTCAAAATGCCTGAGAGAAGGAAGGAGTCACAGAGGTGGGAGGATGAGCCTTTTTGGGAGTTAGGAGGCTTGGGAGTTGCTGAAGTAGGATGGTCTTAGTTCCCACTCCAGCCTTTCTCCTCCTCTCAACCCTAAACTGCCCCCCCAAGCCCCCCTACAGCTCCTTCCTGGGTGCCACTGACCACATATCTGAACCTACTAAAGAGCTGACCATAAGTGCTCACTCTCTGTGCCAGATGAATTATAAGTAGCAAGGTTGAGACTGAACTGAGGTGATGAACTATTTACCTTCAGCTAAATGGGGTTTGTGATTAGAGCGGGGAGACATCTCTGAAGGGATGTTGACACCTTTTTATCCCTTAAAATACAATTCATTTGCTGGGTTCTTCCCCAGGTATCTGTGGAGATCATCAGTCAGGGTGTTTTTAGTTGCAAGTTGACATGATCAGTATTTCTGGCTCTCCCTAGGTTCTTACTTCCTGAGATTTATATACTCACATGAGTGTAAGTCATCCTGTTTAAGCTCAGGCACGAGGTAAACTGCATTATCTCCCATTGTACAAGGAAAGAAACTGAAGTGAAATCACTTGCCTGAGGTTACAGAACTCATTAGTGGCAGAGGAGACAAACACCCTGGGAGGGAAAATTCTGCAGGAAAGAGAGAGCCAGTGCGGTGGAGATGGGTTGGGATCCTTGCTATGAGGGCCCTGGATGGAATCCATATCTCTCCAAATTAAGCTGAGAGCACTTTGGGATTGGCTTCTTCCCCCAGTGAGGTATGAGTCTCCGAGATATCTGGGTCCCTTGTTTAAGCATGGTGTGTGTATGTGTGAGTGTGTGTGTGTGTGTGTGTGTGTATGAGAAAAAGTCTCCTAGATTCCTGGTATAAGTATAGTGTGTGTATATGTGTGTGTGTGCTGACAACAACCTGGTGGACCTGCTGGTAAAGTCAGGATCACCTCACCTCCCCAGACATGTGTGTTTCCCTACAATATAAGCCCAAAGATTGAGCCTGCTTCCCACTGTCTGCCTCTGCAGGAGGATGGATGCACTTATATCATAGAATCCTGGCACCTACATGACAGATAGCTAGTACAATTCCTGCCCATAGTGACTGTGTCAACGCTTCCTTCTTTCATTGACTTGAAACTAGCTGCTTCTGATGTATAGGATGAACTCCTTAGTTTGTAGGAACTAGTCTCCAAGTCTGCCTACCATACCCTTCTCATGAAATCCCTGAACCACAGCCTCTGCCAGTTTACCTTGGCACTAGGCCTTGAAGACCTCATTCCCTGACTTTGGAACTCTGTCTCGCATAGCACTGAGCAGTGTTGTACTTCTACAGGAGAGGGGGGGCAGGAGAGAGAAGAGAGAGAGAGAGAGAGAGAGAGAGAGAGAGAGAGAGAGAGAGAGTGCGAGTTCTGCCAATGCAAGGGCATGTGAAGGACATAAACTGTTGGGACCACTGTTTTGCAGATTGAATGCATTTACTACTTTGTAGTGGGGGATGTTCCTGAGGAAGCCAAGGAGATTCTTCTTCAGAGAGCTCTGGAGATCCCACATCCTGTGTGCACAGTATCCTTCAATGCCAGAGGAGAAGGCACTATAGATTTTTTAAAGGCTCTGAGTGCCAAGACCTGCAGCAGGTAGGCAGAGAGTGCTCGTGCATGCCAGTGTAAGGGCTGCCTCTTTAATGCTCCACAGTGGGTCTGGGATGCTTTCCTATATACCTAGCTGGTCTGCTGCTGTGCTCTTCCCCTCTTTCCAGTGTTGTTTAGTCTCCATATGTATTTTTCTTCTTTATCTTGCATCAGTCCTTTTCCTTCACTTCTGTAAATCTGAGCCTTTGACCCTTCAGGCCCTTGCTCACCCTGAAAAGGCTGCCTCTCCCTGGGCTAGCTAATTCTGAGAGGTGGTAAATGACTCTTGGGAAGTGACCTATCATCTGCAAACCTGCCAATCCAGATTCTCAAAATTAGGACCAAAATTTCATGTCTTGATTGCTCCAGGCCCAAGTCCTGGTCAATTCAGATAGCCCCTCCACTTCAGAGCCCATTGGAGTTATTCAAACTAGCCAATCCTAAGTCTGTATACTTTGGTTCACCCATTCCTTCCTGAAAAGTCTACACTGAAAAATCTTGTGTGTTTTCCCCTCATCCCCTCTGCCTCTGGCTACCCCCAGTACCTTCCGATGGCCCTGTGTGGTATGGCGTGCCCTGTCTCTTGGGCACTATTTGTTCTGGTCGTCATGCCAACATACCACAGACCAAGTGAACTGACACAACAGAAGTTTATGTCTCATGGTCTTGGAGGCTGGACGTCCAATATCAAGGTGTAGTCTGGCTCAGTTTCTGAGGAGACCTGTCCTCCTAACTTGCAGACATCTACCTTCCCACTATGTCCTTGGATATTGGACAGAAAGATGAGGAGAAGGGCAAGTTCCCTGGCATCTCTTCCTATAGGATACCAATCCCACTGGATCAGAGCCCCAACCTATGACCTCATTTAAACTTAATTACTCCTTTTAGGCCCTATCTCCAAATATAGTCTCTTTGGGGGTCAAGGCTCAACATATGAATTTGGGTACAGGGACACAATTCATCCAGATTTGAGTAGCAAACTGTTTAGATGGCAATTATCTTCTGATTTGTTGGCCTCACCAAACCTCAATAAAAATAAATTCTACATTTATAATAAATATACCCCACTCCCCTCTCTGTGGACAGAGAGACTTTTGTGGTTACAGGGAGAATGACTAAGTTGTTTCCTAAGTTAGTCTGTCTGAATGCCTGCTCTTGAGTATTGGTTCTTAAGTTTACCTGCTCATCATCCTTGTCTGGGAAGCTTGTTGCTCATTCAGAGGCCTGGTCTTTACCACATAACAGAGGAGATGCTGGGGAAATGCATTTAGTGCTCTGTCTAGGAACTTCCTAGGGAGTTGGATTTAACTGCCTGGGAAGTTATAGGCATGGCTGTGTTGGCCACAGTTCCAGCGGTTTTGATTTGCAGGATCTAGGGAGGGCTGGGAAGATGCGTTTTATGAGGTCACCTATACTTCTGAAGACCACCTCTCTTTTAACTTCAGGTGCTTGACTTCAGTTGTAGCTAAGGCCCCTTGAAATGGAGGGGCCCTAGTGTCCTACCTTTACTAGTGGTAGATTTGCTACCTGTGCTCAGTACACCTGTGGACTTTCTCAGGGCAGGCAGGAGCAGGCGATGCTTCAGTTACTGACTTCTCGACTGTGACCATGCAGTGCTGGTTGTGCAGATGAGGGAGAGAGCACACGTGCCATCCTAACCCTGCCTGGCCCTTTGGGAATGCCTGAAGCCCACAGCTGTGTGATGTGCTCTGCCTACCCCACCCCTGCCACACTTCCGTTGGGGTCTCTCAGCGCTCCTTGAACCCTGGCTGGTGTGCAGTCATCATGGAGCTGTCTTAAGCATGTTTGCTCACAGGGAAACTGGACTCTGGGTTTCCCTGTGCCTGAGGCAGAGCCACCGGCCCTCAAGCACCAGGCTGAACCCTGCAGGCTTTTCAGAATCCTTAGTGGTGACTTTCTCTCTGCAGCAGCAGGCTGTGTAAACCAGAGGAAATGTCTGCCCTGTTCTCTCTACTAACCAGAGATCAGATCAGGGAGTGGACAGAACTGAGTGCCTAAGGACTCAGCCCTGGGTGTGGGGCCTATCAGGATAAACTTCCCTTCTGCCCTCTAAGCAGATCATGGGAGGAAGGAAGCTGCTCATTTCTGGCTTGTTGCCAGAGGCAGGCAGGCTTGGCCGAGTCCATTCCTCTCTCATGAGGAGCCTCTGGGATAAAGCTGGCTTGTTTATCACCATCAAGTCCTATTCTAGCCTCACCAGAAACCCCTAAGAAATATACAGGACAAATTCTCCATAGCCCAGGTGAGACCTCAGAGTCTTCCAACATCTGTCCATCCTAACCACTGTAACCATGGTATACCATGGTATCCTCTTTGCACTAGTAAGTGGCTGTGATGGTTAGGGGTGGAATTTGGGGGGGAGGGATGAGGAAATGGGGGTGGAGGGCATTACTGCTGCAGATCTGAAAGAAAGGTCCTACTATTATACTTTAGAATTCAAGTAATTGGTTTAGAGGCTTTTAGGTGAATGTGAACCCCCAGGGATCTGGGGGTTAATGCAGGTGTACCCGTGGATGCCATCTTTCAACCCTGTGGGGACCTTGGGACCCTCTACTGTCTTGTCTGTGGCAAGGTTGTTGGAACCTTGCTCATGTCCTTGAGCACTGGGGGCAGGAGGAAAACATAAGCACAGCCAGGGTCAATAACTACCATGCAGTTGAATAGATCACCCTCTAGTGAGGAGAAGTCATACATCTTAAAATCACACTGTTCACAATTCTTTGTTCTCTCCTGCCTTCCTGTCTTTTGTTTGTGGGAGTAGATGCGGTACAGGTGAAGTGGTAGACCAGGCTTGAGGCTTGATAACACCAAAAGCCCATTCACAGTGTTGACAGGAAGAACAGACATGTATGAGAAGCACTGACCAGCCTCACATTGCAAATCTTCATGTTTCAGATTTCATGCATTTGCAGAGAGAACACAGTGTGTGGAATTTCCTGATTTGCCCAAAAAGGATGGTGATAATGCCTTTACTTGGAATTCGAGGAAACTAAAAGGAAAGCTCCCTCCAGGTAACTGAGATAAAAAAAAAAGAGATGGTGTGGTTTATATTATAGGAACTTCACATCATTTGTATCTTTAGGAGATGAAACAGGAGGTAAGGACCAATTGCATCTTTTCTAGAACTTATGGGGTACAAGGGTAGAGTTCATGGATATTCATGGTGAATAACCACCAAGCATGAACTAGGCCCAAGGGAGTGGCCTAAATGATATGTTTATTAACTTTCGAATCTTCTGATGATGTGGCCCCTTGTGTGGTCACCCTGGGCTTAGTTCTTGGCAAGGAAAAGACTGTGCTGCACAGGTTAACTGCTGGCTGAGGCCCTACAGTTCCTATGATGTTCGCTGCCTTCCCCTTGCTGACAGCAGTGCTGTATAGCAGTGTTGACCTGCTCTGTGAGCTCCTAGGAGGCACCCGTCTGGAGGACAAATGAACCTCCCCTTTCATTCTAGGAATATGATCAGAGCGCTGCACAGGTGTAGAGAATGAAGTCATAAATTCTGTGTGAAGTTGGGTTGGGATTCAGGAAAACAGGAAGGCAAAGTACTTGGAAAATTAAGATGTGGGCTTTTCTTTAGGAGTGATGAAATTACAAAGTGAGTACCACCAAGAAAAGGAAGCTCTTGTTTGATGATGAGATAATGTGGCCAAGGAGGAGTGAAATGCCTAAGAAATCACTCCCATTTCCACCCTCCCACTCATTTTCAGTAATCACTATCTTTAAACCATGTGATCTTAATATACTGGTAATCCTTTTAGTTTCAATATAAGGAACTACTATTTGGGGGGATAGGAGAGAAACTGAAGTATGACCTGCTTGAAAAGCTCCTCTGTTTATAGATGCTGTTGCAGAAGTTCTTAGGAGAGGGGCCCTGGGATGGGGGAGGAGGCAGCCATGCTCAAATGAAGACAGAGTCCGGCCACTGAGTCAGGAAGCCTGATCCTGCACACATTCAGTGGATTCAGATTCTCATTTCCCCGAGGGGGAGTAAGGGAGAGATTCTGTGGAGCTCATGGAGGCACTGTTTTAGGTAACCTACACCTTTGTTCAAATGGTGGCATGGACATCTCCAGAGAATTCAAGAAACTGTGAATTGAGAAGCAAGTTGATGCTATCTAAGAAGATAATTCATTTGCCTGCGTGCTACCCCTGTTGAAAGTAATTTACAAGATGGAGCCTAGTGGGCAAGGTTTCAATCAGGGTACAGAATGTGAGATGTTACCAGCTCTCTGGGCTTGCCAGTTTCTGTGTATGGGATTTAAATTTGACTTAAGTGTTCCTTGGCAACTTGGTTATAAAGGGAAACATATCTGGCAGCATAACTTACACTTTCAGCAACTACCATCTTTCCAGCTCTGTGAAGCACATAAATTACAGACAAGACCATTTTTCTTAGAATGACATGCTGAATGTGACCTGTCAATCTAATACCATGTTCACAGTCACATATTCTGAATTTGGAGACAATCTAATCCTAAATATTTGATCTTGTCTCCTCCATCTACTGTGATGTCCCAGGAAAGCCCAGAAACATTCCGGAGTCCAACCCTCCCACTCCAGAACTACTCAGAAATCCTTGATAGACTGTTTTGGTTTAGGAAATTATGTGGTTTACAACTTCAGCTGGGCCCCAGAGGCAGTTGTGCAACTTTTCCTGTTAAGTATTATCACATTCATTTCTTTATCAGCTTTTTCTAGCACATTATCAGTGTCTGTTTCCTAAAGCTGCTTTGACTTGGAGGGGGAGGATCCCTTAGGTGTGATCTTATCTCCTATTGCTGGCAGGGAGACTATGTAGTCAGGCGTTGGAAAAATCACAGTCAGAGAATGCACCTGGTGTTGGAAGACATTTCCTACCATTGTTGACTCTTTTGGAGTGTGACTTACTGCAGGAATTAAGACAGCTCAAAAACCAACCCAGAAAATCATCGGTAGGGAAGGTAAATAATAGTTTTTTAGGTTGTGGTAAAATTTATTATATTATTTATTATATAACTAAAATTGACCATCTAAACCATGTTAAGTACATTCACACTGTGTGTCACCAGAACACTTCCTTCTGGTAACCCTGGGACTCTCGATGGTTAAACAGCAGATCTCTATTCTCCTGCCCCCGATCCTGGCATCCACCAATCTGCTTTCTGTTTCTGAATTTGACACTTTAGATACCTCATGTAAGTGGAGTTATACAGTACTGGTCACTCATGACTGGTTGACCTCATATAGCATATTGTCTACAGGTTCATCTGTTTTGTTGCGTGTGTCAGACTCTCCTTTCTAAGTTGAGTTATATTCTATGTGTGTATATATACCTTACTTTGTTGATTCATGTGTCCATTGGACACTTAGGTCCCTTCCCTCTTTTTGCTGTAAACAGTGCTGCAGTGAACAATAGTGTGTAGGTATTTCTTTGAGTCCCTATTTTCAATGCTTTTGTCTATGAGCCCAGAAGTGGGATTTTAGGGTCATATAGGGTGATTCTATTATTAAAATTTGAAGATTCTCCATATTGTTTTCCAAACTGGCTGCAGCATTTGACATTCTCACAAGGAGTGTACAATTAGTTTTTGGGTTTTGTTTTTATAGTTGTCATCCTAATGGGTGTGAGGTGCTAGCTCATTGTGGTTTTCATTTGCATTTCTCCAGTGACTGGTAATAGTGAGCATCTTTTCATGGGCTTGTTCAGGTAAATAATATTGTAATGCAATGTTTTTAAGTCAATAGTAATGAAAAATATCCATGATATTGAGAATGTCACATTCTTAATAAAGACAGGTTCCAAAAATGTGTCAGTCATATTGAATCCCCCTCAATAGGGAAAAAGGGAAATCATACCCCTCTATATTACATGTTTTAATTTATTATTTTTAATGATTAGCTTTTCCATTACTGAAGCATTTGAAAAATGTTGAAAAATTGAAACATGTTAAAATTACACTATTTTAAATTTAAGTATTTTAGGAATATAGTCATAGCTCTTGCCAAAGTTTTACATTTGTCAAACATAACTTTCAATTTTTTTTCTCTTACTTGTAACTTGCAGCTCTCAACTAAAATTAAGTAGACTTTGAAACTACATTTCAGCTATCAAATTTGCTACCATTAAGTCAGGAATGTAAAAATTTATAATAAATTTTGTTCATACATAAATTAAATATTTAAATTATTTAAATTAAAATTAAATATAAAATTTTGATATACTTACTTTTTGGACATATGTACTTTAAATTTTTTCGATTACTTTAATGTTCTGGAAAAATTTAATCATTAAAATACATAAAAACATTCATATAGGGGAACCCATTTTTCATTTTTTTGTCATGATCCAAACACCCCCTCCACCCCACCCAATCTCTGCTCACCTATTTCCTATTTCCTAATCTCATGCCATCACCTTGACAGTCTCTCTGCTTTCTGGAACTCAGTGTTTGCTGTCTTTTGAGGGCAACATGCATTCCTCTCATGCATTCTCTCACATTCTCTTTCAGCCCTTTGCATGGGTTTCTCTATCCCCTCAATGTAAACATCTTTCTAAGAAGTCCTGACCCTCTTTTCCCCTCTCTCAGATAGCTTATCTGCTCTGGCATATGAACCACAGACAGAATAGTATCTTTTGCTGGTAGTTTGAGAGGTATCTAGAAACCAGAGGAGGCAAGAATCTCTCTTTCATGAACTCTGGTAGTACAAGACATGCCTTAAAAATTTCATCATATTTTTTTCATAATTCACTCCCATTTTCCCACACATGTGCAGGCATGTGTGTTTTCCCAGGCTATGGACACTCCTTGAATTCACCAAGGAAGAACAGAATTATGACAGAGAGACCAAGAGACAGGTAGCTCACAAAGTCTTATGATGTGATCTCAGTCTTTCATATTTCCTGAAGCAAATCTCTGTTTCTAGAGAGAAAGAAGAGGATCAGTTAATGATCTGCATTAGGCTCCCTGGAGCTGGGTTCATAACACAGAGACCCTTTCACTTCTGGCCTTAAAGCTTCTCTCCCCCCCTCCCCCTCACCCCGCTGAATCAACTTTAGAATCAGACCTGGATTCAAACCCTATTTTTGCCTTCAACTACTTGTGATCTTCCACAAGTTAGCCACATCTTCAACTACTTATGATCTCCCAGAAGTTACTACACCTTTTATGTTTTGGTTTCTTACATGTAAAAATGGAAATAGTAACATCTACTTTATATGGTTGTTGGGAAAATTAAAGCAAACAACACATGCGAAAATACTTAATACAAAATTGGCATTTAATTAGTGTTAGTTTCCTTTTAGTATTCCAAGTGGGTTTTTTATACATTTTTGTAAACATTGATTCTAGAAAGTAAAATAACCCAACAAGATATGACTACCTCTGTAATAAAGAGCAGTTTTAGAATACTCATGTGTAACCAATGTGTTTGATGCATAACGATGGGTGAAAACTGAAACTCAGAACCAAGAAGTGAATGTTGAACACTGTATCTGACTGGAAAGAAGATCCACTTTCAAGGTTGTGCTCTGGATAGGTTCTTTTTCTAGAGGAAATCAGGAGCACCTGTTTCTCTACCAGAAACAGCAGGTAGGATTAATTATGCCCTGGAGTTCTTTCTGGGTGTGACTGCATTGTCAGGCAATTAAGAGGTCTGGATGCTACAGAAATGATGGTAAACTGTCTAAGGTAAATTTCAGTTTTCTGGAACTTTCATCCTTTTTAATCAGGGTTGAATTGTTCTGGGCCATTGAGCCTGGGGCGTTGCTGTCTTGGGAAAATAATGACTGGTACTTTCTAGGAACTATATTTTTTAAGGATATAATTCTAATCCTCTGGGAGCTACTCCTTTGGTTAGGAAAGCCTGTGGACTCAGAGTGAGGATTCTGTTTAGTGGTTTGGGAAATCCCTCTTAAGAAGGAAAAAGGCATCTGATCTCTTAGGTTCAAAACAGAACTTATCTTTTATTTTTCTCTTTTCTTTTTATTTCCTGAAAAATTTTTAAATAAAATAGTAAATGTGAAGTAGTATCCATTTTAGAGTAAACATTTTCACTGGGTGCTTGGCATCAGGATTTTTTACTGATTTTTTTTTTAAGTCAGTAACTTTGGCAACAACATAGTTGTTTCAGGATCTGAACTCAGTAGTAGAGCTGGATTATTTCAGATGCCTGTGAGGTCAGGCTTCTCAGAATAGACTTGGGCACCCCAGTGCTAGGATGAGTGCCCAGATGGCCCCAGAGCTGTGAGTCCCTTCTTTAAGCCAGGGCATCTACTTTACAGTGAGTGAGGAGGAGATAATTGGGGCAGAGTTTATCTTTATTATGGTTTTGTGTGTTCGACTGAAAGAACCAACAGCCCAGAACACACTCTGGGTTCCAGCAGATCAGGGTTGACAGCTTAGAACCTTTCACTTTGAGTCCCACCCATGCATGGCAGCTCTCTAATCAGTTAATCATCACTCCTTGCCACTGGGCTGTGCTTGCCCCAGTTCCCCTCAGCTGGTGTGCTGGCTGGTCCCTGCTACTTGCACAGAACTGGCCAGTCACTCAGTGAAGGTCAAGAAAAAGACCTTACAATAAATAAATTAAAAGGATCGCAGATATTAAATGTCATGGATTTGCTTGCTGATGACCGTGATACAATGAATATTACCATAAAGCAAGTCACGTGACTGTTTTGGTTTCTCTGTGTGTGTGAAAGTTATGTTCACACTATATTATGGTAAGTGTACAATAGTGTTATGTCTACAAAAGCAATGTACATGCCTCACTTTAAAAATATTTGTTAAAAAATGTTTACCACCAACTGAGCCTTCTCTGTGCCACAGAGCTTATATTTGTAAAAAGTGTCAGGTATTGGAAAAGCAATGTGTTTCTGAGAGTCTTGTTGTTTGTTTCAGTACTCCAAGGAAATTGGTGTTGGAAAACTGCTTCATCAGTATTTTTCTTTAGGTCCAAAAATGGTGTAGCTGAAAGTTTTGGTTGATTTTAACCACTGGAGATGGCATTTTTTGTGTGTTGGTAGTGGAAAATGTTTGAAATCAAACTAAAAGTTATGAAACCAATTTTTTTTCTTTGCGATACATTCAGGCTATGCTTAAAGAAGGAAAAAACCAAGTGTCTTTTTAGAAGACACTTGAGATCTCTGTATAGTTTATAGTCCATCACTCAATCTGGGCATTCCTTCTTTGTTTCTAATCTAGAAACTCCAATTAGTGCTAGTTTATAGCTAGCTGGTGGCAGGAAATTTTCAGAGGTCTCCTTCCTTCTTTCTAGAATGCAGTTCATATCAGTGGATGGAGTCAGAGCAGCTGCACTTCCAAAATTGTTGTCACATTACAGTTTGTGAGGCTGAGAGCTTTAATGATCTCCTAGGCCCTGTCCCTTCTAATAATGAGTTGCTCTGAATTTCTTACTGCTTCTATGAGACAATCCTTTTATTAGTTAACAAGCATTTATTAAATGCTTTCTGTGTGCTTTGGAATCTCACTAGAGGTAAGGGGAAATTCAAAAGGAAGAAAAGACAAGGTTCCTCTTCAGGGAACCCCAAAGTCCTAGAATATTAATTATGCTCTGTCTCATGAACCTACCATGACACCAGGATCTGAGCTTAGCACTTAAGAGCAACCCTCCAGCACCTCTACCTTCTCCTCTTAGTCCATATCTTTACCTGCTGTTTGTGAAGGTATAATTTTCCCAGTTAGAGACTAAGCTTCATAAGAGTCAGGGAACCTCACTGCATTCTTCTCCCCATAGCAGGTTTACATCCTGGCTTCTTTATCTTATTCTCAGCTCCTGGCTACAGCACAGCCTACTGCAGGGATCCCTCCAGTCCTCTTGGCGCTGGACAGTCAACTCAGTCCTGTTCTTTGGTCACCAACATAAGCAAGTTCTTAGAATCAAGCTGAAGTAATGGAGTGATCCAGGCTTCCCACCTCACCTTTTGCAAGGCATAGAGACACAATCTCAAAAATCTTTTTAAAATTAAATCAAATTGCTGAGAAAAAGAGCTCATAAAAATTTCTGATTATGTTTGAATAAATTGGCTCTGATCTCAGGGTAAGAGTCCACATTTGTGATTTGTGCTGAGCTCTGGGAACACAGTGATGAAAAAAGGAGATGCCTTTCTTCCAGAAGCTTATGTTCTGGGATGACCTATTTGGTTTTTAACAGGTTTTATGGAGAAGGGTTACACAATTGGATAAACACACTTCCATCTTCCAAGAAGTAACAGTTTGATTTGGAAAACAAAAGTAAACAGAAGGCTAACACTCGATGGGTCTTGGAGTCAGTAGTCTCATTGGGCCTGTCTAATGGTGACTGTCAATTCATGCAAGCAGATGACAGCTAAGCCAGTAACCAGGCTGCCCTTCTTCAGAACGTCATTCGTAGGTCCTAGTCCTGAGCCTGGACACACAGCTCACCAGCCGTCTTCCCCTACATATCAGAAAATAGACAAATTGGTTTCCATCCTTGGAAGAAGAACCTATAAGCCCCTTGAAGAAAACAAAAATTAACTAGTACATAACAGGTGACGTTTGCTTATACAGATCTTGCATTGTGACAATTTGCAAGAATGGGCAAGGACAGTGTTCCAGGGTGAAAAGTGGGGGGCGGGTGGGGGGGAGTACATAGGTTGAATTCTGACCTCACTCCTTATTAGCTGTGTGCTCTGGGAAATGGTCCTTAATTTCTCTGACTGCAGTTTGCTAAACTGAAAAATGGGGGTGATGATCTCTGCCTGTGTGATGATTGTGAGAGAATGAGGTCATGTAAAGGCCCTCCGCAGTTACTGGCACACAGTAGGTACACGGTAAATTTTGGTTTCCCCTTCTTTCTCCTTTGTGTATCAGCAGGAAGCAGTCATTTTAAAGCACATCTAAGATAAGTGACTCTCAGTTACAGCAGTGTTACAGTATACGGGCTATACGGTGAGCAGAGGCCTGGAAGGTGGTATGTCATGGACTCCCAGCTCTGTGCCCGGGAAAAGTGGACTCATTGATTGGCGGGGTGGGCGGGGGCATTTCCTTAGGGCAGCAATTGGTACATGAGAGTATTAGAATACTGTTCCCAGTTGGGAGAGTGATGGACCCAAGAAATTAAGATTTCACAGCTGACGAGGTGGTGGGAGAAACTCAGGATAGACAATAATGTAAAAAATATATATGTGCAATCAATTTTTTAAAAAAAGCCAGAAGGGGTTACAGTGAAAAAATAATAAAATTATAGAAAAAAATAGAATAATACTGTTCCCAGAACTTAACTTTTTTTCTCTCCAAGAATATTTTGGATTTCTAGGAAGTATTTGTTTACATGCCAGTCTCACTTATTGGACTATAGTGTCAGAAACTTTTGTTGCATATGAGTCACTAGAACTTTAAGAGCACAATTTCCCAGAGCCCCACCTGTGTGATGACACCGGGGCTTGACCTGGAAATCTGCATTTTGACCCACAGTCCCATGAAAGCTGTATTTTTTGTTTTTTGAGACTAGGTCTCACTATTTTTGCTCATGGAACCGCAGGCTCATGTTGCCCAGGGTACCACAGATTCAAACAATCCCCAGCCTCAGCTTCCCAGGTAGCTGGGATTGCAGGCGCGCGCCACCACGCCCAACTATTTTTTTGGAACTAGGTCTCGCTACGGGCCCCAGGCAGGACTCGAACCGTGATCCCTGGCCCTGGCCGCTTCATAGGCTGAAGCTTACAGGCACGAGACACCATGCCTGGCAGCTGTGTGTTCTGACTCAGGTTCTCAGCACCACGCTTTAGGGAGAACACGCTGGAGTAAGGGCCACTAAAAAGCCAGGGTTGTTTCCTGTCCATGGTGTTTGCAATGCCAGGTAGGACAACACAGACCAAGCTTTGTGGAACAAGTGAGTGATCATTCTCCTAGGAGATGTCCATACTGAAAAGACGGTATTTTTGAATAAATGGCTTTTTGATGTTTTTGAAGTCAGTCTCTTGTCAATGGGAAGAAGACAGTCGTCTAGGATCGTTCATTCCTGAAAGGTCTGGCAGAGCTGGGACAGGCTCCACTGCCCAGCCTCCAGCAGCCCCGTCCCTTTTTAGCTATTGCTTGTCCCCAGTGCCACAGAAACAGGCTTTCGTTGAGGTCGGAAGCTGAACCTATGTTCACATGGGATTACTCTCCAATCACAATCATCTCTGCCTCTTTTGGTTCAGTTGATTGCAGGAAATCAGGGAACAGGTCTGCAACCAAATTGCCTTCTTTTTATATACTCTAGGTTCCTTAGAAGCAAAAGAAGTTCAAGCCTTTTTGTGATGGAAAAGCCAACAGGATTTTAATAATCTCTCTAAAGAAAAGCAAAGCACATCACGTTCCCTTAAACTTACATCTCATGACAACACACCTTTTGAGTTGGCGGTTGCCTTTTAAATGACACTACCCAATCTAAAAAAGACACATTAGTACGACTAAACTTTATTGATGGGCATTTGGGCCAATTTTCTTTCAGATATTGCTTCTTCGTCCCTCTGCCCCTATCATCTGCTTGCTTAGTAGCATCCAAAATGGGCTCAAGTTTCTCACTGAGTTGGGTGGGGGCACTTGCTCTCTACCTCAGGGGAAATAATTTTGATTTATTTTCAGTTTTCGGTGTGAATATCGGACAATTGGTCTGCGTTACATTTGTGCTTGATAGTGTTCTGCTTAGAAGTTGGAGGCCCAGGCAACACCACACCCCTATTAAGGTGAAAGACTCGTCATCCGTACTTGGTATTTGAGAGTGTGTTTAAGGCAGTCTCATGCCCCCTTGTAAAACAAACGTTCACTGCTCTGAGAAAAGTGAGATATTTATCCAGATAGCAAAATGACCGTATTTGTTTTGAATTAATTAATGGTTAAATTCTGCAGGAGTAGGCTGAGTACAGCTCACATCTACCTCAGCAGTGAGGGCCCTGGGGCCAGGTGGTTTTTCATGATCTTGAGAGTTAAAAACTTTTCAATACATAATTTAATGCGAGCAACTGGGAATTTTTCAACAGCAACAACAACAAAAAATACCGATTTACTATTTTGAATCCTTTTGTGGATATATCTTCTTTCACCAAATCTATATTGTAATTTTATGGAAACTTGAAATATATAGTTATTTTTTAAATATTATGTTACTTTCTGAAAACAGAAGTATGTTTTGATTTGTCCTAAAAATACTGCTTTTTAGTGCCTCTGTTTGGCTCTTTCAGATCCTCATGATGGAACAGGATTTTAACATTCAGACAGATAACAAGGTCGCTACCCAAACAGGCCTGCTCTTTACCCATGATTCCTGGGTGATGGGGGAGAGCTACAAACAAACAGGCCCGTAGGTCTGGTGTTCAGGGACCCTGAGGGTGGTTTCATTCCTGGGCTACACCCTCCCAGAACTCAGTGAACTTGTTCCTACACCAATGCCTTATCTACCTGCTTCTTTGATCACTTTTCCCCTCTTGCTCTTGGAATAACGTGTGTTAGCTCCTTTGCCAGCTGTGGGCTGGATCACAAAGAAAATGCCATTGTTGTATCAACATCATGTAGCTAAATGTATTGTTATAGTACATCGTTGTTAGTATCTGGTATACCTGGGGCATAGCCCTGTGCTCCTAGCACGTGTGTCTGCTACACTCAGAGGAGCTGTTTGCAGTGCTGGAAGCTGTCGATGAGGAGGCAGGGCCATTCCTCAAGGAAAGAATCTATCCAGAGCTTAGTAATTACTTCTTTTTAATAAGGTAAAGAAGGAAGGGTGGGAATTCTTATGAGAAAAGCATTGGGTCCTGTGCCAAGTGCTGTGGAGGGGATAGAGAAAGAAAAGAAATTATTCCTATGCTCAAGCTATTTACAACTAGTAGGCAAAGTCGGTGTCTGCAAACAGTGACCCCAGACTGCGAGCCCAGGTCTTGGGAGAGCTGCCCACCAGACTGCAGTGCCGCCTGCGCCTGCAGCCGATACACTGGCGTGTGGGCCCTGTGTGGTGAGCAGCTGCCTACTAAAAATAAAGTGTCAAGTTTGCGAAGGATCGACTTAAATTAGACTGGCTCAAGGTCATGCGTATACTAATTTGCCATCACTGGCTGTTGCTGCTTTGTGTCTTTTGGAATTGGAGGTGGGAGTGATATGTAGCCAGGAATCCTATAGACCCCAACCTGTCTGCTGGTGTGACCTGGCTGTGACCTGAGTGAGAGTATGGCCTGGCAACAAAAGGACTGAGAACAGTGTGGTAGCAGGCTCATTCCATGGGCATCAGGAGAAGCAGAAGGCTGATTATTTTGCTCCATGGTGGCTAGTGGTTGTCAGGAGTACCTTGTCTGAAGGGTGGTGCTAGGTGAATGCAGGAGAATATGATGAGGCCCCTGATAGTGAGGACAGTGGGAGCACAGGGCCCTAAAGAAGTGGGAGGCCAGTGCTTTAAAGGAGTGGGAGGACAGTGCTCTGACCAGGTTCATGGTGGCAGTAGTCAGAGGGTGTGTTATGGGTGACCTTGAACTCTGACCTTGAACCCTTAGTACCAGGGTGACAACCCTGGCACTAGCTGTGCTCACCTGCCACATAGTAGCATTGAATATTTGCTGAATGATAAGGTGAGTGAGTTCCACTCTGATAACTGGAGCTTATCCTGCAGGTGAGACTTGGAGGGTTTGACAGGGAGGTGGTAGCTTGCAGCTCTGCCTGTGACACATCAAAATGTACCTACCTGCATCTCATTTGTTAAGCTCGCCAGGGAAAGGAGTCAGTGAAAATGTTCAATGTGACACCTCTGTCAGCTGATGCCACCATTCTGAGAACCTTCCAGTTCTTACTGGGTGACAGACACATGGGAGTACCAGGGTAAGTGAGAGTATGTGTTTGTGAAGGACTATCTCTTGGACAGCAGGCCTTGGGTAGCTTTAACCATGAGGGTCATGATCTGTAAATGACTTATGCTTCTCTGAGGCTTAGACTGGAACATTTCAGAGTCACAGAGTTCTCTAAACCCTGCAGTTTCTTGTGCCTCTTCCCCCTTCCACTTGTTTCCAGCAGGGCCATCTCCATGTGATACCTCAGCTTAGTCTCTTTGAAGTGACCCTGGTAAAAATGGCAGCCCTTTCTCACTGCCTGTGGAATGAATTGAAAGAAAATCTCTGCATTCTAATGTGGTTTTACTGCCCCATGACTTTCCTTGTTCAGTGTTTGGTTTGGTTTTGAAAGCCAAGCTGCTTAAGTGGATGGTTTTGAGTTGTTTCGTTTTCCGATCACCTAGTTAGGAATCTGTAGTTACCTAATTACAATAACTAAACTGAACCAGGAGGATGATAATCTAATTCCTCCTCACAGAGGAGCTTGACTCTGATCACTGCTGTCCCTTCAATGCACTTCCCTGTTCCTGCATCATCCCCAGCCAGCTCTGTTCCCCGGAAATGTTCCCTTTGATGTTGACTTGTGCTGCATTTCCTCTGAAGGTATTATTGACAAATCTGAGGGAAGTGGAAAGCTTAGACTTGTTTGAAACTTTTAAAGAGAGAATTCTGCTACTTAACACCTCCATGCTGAAGCGAGCAGCAGAAGTCACACTCGGTTTTACAAGGGCCAGAAAGTCCCATGGGCTTAAAGTTTGCATTTGGCAATGGCAGGTGATATTTTTGGAGTTCTAGCACAGAACGGGGTACACATCACGTTTCACTCCTTGGGCTTTGGATAGCTGCAGACACAGTGGCCATCTATCTCTGTCAGAGCTTGCCACATGCTTCCGTATGAACGCAGCTATTAATATTCTCTCACTTGATTCAGCTATCATCATGAGGGCCAGAGAGTTCTGGTGTCCCTTTCCTTCTGTCCTACACTCTTAACTACATCTTTAAAGTTAGACACATCATCTCTGGTTTCCCTCTTCCATCCTGGTGGCTTAGAGTTAGTCCTTTGGCCCTGAGTGGGTAAATTTCCTGGGGCATCCCTTAAACCTGAGAGTGGCTTTAATTCTCTATTGGGGGGGATCTCAGCCATATGTGGACTACTATGTGGGCAGGCCTGGTATGTGAGTCCTTATTGCTATCTGGAAATGGGGCTCAGTCTCCCTGTAAACAGCCATCCCTTTCCAGGGCAACTAGTCAGGGCAGTTAAGTTGGTACAGTCAAAACCAACCTGTTTAGACTCTCTACTTACCATTTCATTGACAGTATGCCCTGGGCAACTTGCTCTGCGTCAGTTTGCTCAGCTGTAAAATGGGAGCAAGAACAGTATTTGCTTACAGAGTTATAGTAGAGATAAGGAAATGTTTAGGAAGATCCAAATATAATTCCAGGCAATAATATATTTATCATCAGAGAATTTGGGCTCAGGTTGCTTTAATAGCATCATCAGTGTTACCTTAACCAACAGTATACTGTCTGTGGACTAGCTGTTGTGTGTGTACTATAATAAAATTTTTCTTGGAATGGAGTTTTTAAAACTAGAGACGACATCTGTTAACTTTCTTTCTGTACACTTACATTAGAAGCAATCCCAGCTTATAAAGTAATAAGGACATAGCCATCAACTCCTTCCCCAGTTCCCTCTGTAGTAACATCTTACAAAACTGTGGGACAATATCACAAGGAAACACTGAGACAGTCCTGTCATGATACACCATAGGCCCCTCTTATGGCACGTCTGTCATCATGCCCTTTCCCTCTTGCTCCTGTACCCCCTTAATCTCTGGAAACTACTAGTTTAATAGAATGTGGAGTATGGCAAGAGCAGAGCCTTTATTCCAGCCTTGGACACTTATGCCTGAAATGAACTTTGATTGATTGATTCTGAGAGTAACAGAGTATTGCTACAGCAGCACAGGTACAGAAAGAATGAAAGCGAAATAAATGTCTGTGTTAATAGAGCTGTATCATTTTTTTTAATGTTGTACAGTCAAACCTAGTCATTAAGGCATCAGATTTCCAGGAAAAGAGGCCAAAGAATCATGATTACATTAGGGAAAAATCTTGTCTTGTCAAGATGGTTTCAAAGAAGCAGAAATCTTAGCTAAATCAAGAGCAAATTTCACAGATCATCAAATTTCTCTTCCTCATAGTGGTCACCCCGCTAAGTATTTTGTTAAATACTTTTGAATATTTTCATTCTTTATCTTATTTGACTATTATCAATAATTATCTTATTCTGGCTGCTACAAATAATTACTTTTAAGGATTTATTGTCTCCTGGGGTCTACTTTTATAACTTCTTGAGATGACAGTACGTTCTCAGGGATTTTGGTTCTGATTGTCAGAATAAAATTAGTGGCGAAAGTAGAATTTGATGTCCAGAAATGTTCTAGAAACTTCCCTGGTCTGCCCCACCTGCTAGGACTCTGCATCTTCAGGTCGGCCACAGGTGGTGCTCATGCTGCATTTCCCTTCCCAGGAGCTGGGGTCAGAGAGGACGTGTTTCTCATTTGGAGGGAGATGGAAGAAGCCTGCAGCACATTGGCCCAGATTCAGAGTCTGGTGGCTGAGTCCAACATGGCCTCAGAAGACTGCGGTGGGTAATGTTTGTAATCATGAGTTCCAAAGAGGTCTAACTGTGACTAGCTGGGGTTGGGAGGCTGTTTCCATGTTTCTTTCTAAAATGGGGTATATTAGCCTCAAGAGAAGTTCTTGGGGAGAGCTATGGTGTTGTGTGTGTGTATATGTGCACGCATGTGCGCGAGCAGATCATCAGATTAAAAACGAGCTACACATCAGTTGAAGCAATGGAAATAGATTCCATTCAGGAACTGTTGTAATAGGGGAAAAGATACTTTAGTATAGAACTGGGTTCAGTTATGAATATAACATTGATAAGAGAATTTATAACAAGAAGTAGGGTGGGAAGTTTGTGGATGGAAGATTACTGAAAGAAAGCATCAGAGGTAAGGGGATTCTGGCTACACTGACCTAACAGGATTCTTGCTGAAGGGAGGTCAGGTGATCAGATCACCTGGGTTGGTGGAGATGAGGAATTTGATCTGATATATAGGGTGATGGATTCTGGCTGAACCGACTTGGCAGGATTTTTGCTAAAATTGGGCAATGCAGAGTCAAATAGGGAAGTCCAAACACTGAGGCCGAGTGGAGAAGAAGATTCAGAGGAACTTTAGTTTGGAGTGAGAGAGATATGGCTTAAAATCAGAATTCTGTCACTAGATGAACCCAAGCCTTAGTGTATTCTTCTGTAAAATGGTAATAATAATATGGGTCTTGATTGTTCTGAAGGCTAAATAAAATAATGCATGTTTTGTAGCAAACAGGTACTTCATAAGTATTAGTATTAAAAGCTAACTCTTTTCCCTTTACGATTATGATTTATTATGTTGACTCTCAACCTGAATTCTGGAGTTAACAAAGGATTTTATTATAAGGCAGGTGTTTCACTTAGGTCATTTCTGATAATAATAGTAGTTAACATATTAGTTTTCATGTCAGGCACTATTCCAGGCTCTTCATGATTGTTGACTCATTTAATCCTTACCACAATCTTCTAAGATAGGTGCTACTATTATTTCCATTTAGTTTTAATTAACTTGCCCAGGGTCACACAACCAGAAATGATGAAACTGGAATTCAAAACCTACTCCATCGGCAAAAGTATCAATGTCTGGCTCTTGCCTCTGTCATTTTGATTTCATTCATTTGTGATGTGATCTGGACTTTGGTATTTTTGAAAGCTCCCCAAGAGATCCTAATGTGCAGCAAAGCTTGGAAAACTCTGCCATGCTGTATCACCTCTTGGTACCCTCCCTGCCTTACAGAAATAATCATATGAGAAATGAGTAACAAAACCAGACTGGCCAGGGTCAGGGATGCAGTTAAAGAGGAGAAATGGGAAGTGGACATGTGTAGAGGAGGAAGGGTCAAAGGCAGGACAAACTTGCCCTGCTCAATGACTTGAATTCCTGGTGGCCGCAATGTTTTCCTGTGACTGTAGGGTAAATGAGTTTTCAGCGTTTTTCACACCCTTCCACCATTAGCCTCTATGACCAACACCTGTGGTACTGAACCCACCCCATGATTGTACATACCTAGCCCAGTGGGTGTGTGTATGCATAAGTGTGCATACCTTGGCCTAGAAGGGAGGGGATAACAGGGTGGCTTCTCTCTGGGAAAGAAGTGAGTGCTGGGAGAACACCAGAGAGCATGAACCCAGAGAAAGCCAGTGAGATTCATGTGCTCGGAGACTTTGTTACCTGCTGCTTTTCTGCCCCCACTAGCCTGCCTGCCTGCTTGCCATACAACTGACCCAGTCTTCCTGCTTTGTATGCTTGTGTACCTGGTTCCATGAGAGTATTAAAGTCTATAAAATACACCAAGGGCTCCCGGACTCTTGTTCATGTGCTTGAATCAGTAAAGGACCTGCCATGTGTGTGGGCTGTTCAACACTAAGTCTACTGCAAATATAGTTGCTCTGCCAAGTTCAACACTTTGGGTTCCCAAGGAGGGGTGTTATTAGGCTTGTCTGGTACATGGGGGCTACTCACTGCCTACTCACTGCTCACCCCACTCAATGTGAACTTAGAGTCAAGAACCCAGGCAGTCTCTGTCATCCTGAGAAAAATGAAACAAGGGGGCCCACATTAAAGTAAAATATAGAGCAGATGAAAAGTATGGTGTGCCACCTGCTAAGTACTTGTTCGGGGGAGTACTGTAGACTGAACTTGGGTCCCTCCTGAATGTTGAGCCCCTAAACCCCAGTGTTACTGCATATGGAGGTGGGGCTTTTAGGAAAGTAATTAAGTTCAAATGAAGTCCTAGAGGTAAGATCACAACCTGACTGGAGAGACAGATAGCAGAGCCCTCTCTCTCCCTGAGTGTGCACAGGGTAAAAACTGCAAGGACATAGTGACAAGATAACCATCCACAATCCAGGATGAGAGGTTTCCCCAGAAGCCAGACCTGCTGGTATCTTGATCTTGGACTCCCAACCTACAGAATTATAAGAAAATAAATAAATGTTGTTTTAGCCACTCAGTTTATGACATTTTGTTATGCCAGCCTGTGCAGAGTAATTTAAACTTGGAGCAGTTGGTTAAGGGTTAACAAAATATTTATTTCTAAAGGAAACAGAAGCACTATTGGTTTCTGAATTCAGAATTTATCATCCCTTTGTTTCAATCTGACATATGCACTCATGTACATATGCATATATACACCAAAAACTAAAAATCAAAATAGCTCAATGTTTTCAAAAATGTTACAGATGCTTCAGATGTATAATTTCTATTTAAAGATGAAATTTTGATAAGGGCCCTTCTACAATTATATATCCATCAAATCTTTTGTAACCTTGACTCGAGGTGACATGTAGAATTCTGATCTTCTTCTATTGCCACCTACAACCCAGAGTTATTGAAACAAAAGCTGTAAACACTAGACACACTGCTTCATGTGAAGCAGCTACTTACCGAATCAGACTGCCCAAGACCTGTGGGCCTGAAGAGAGAGTAGCCATCTGGAACAGGGAATGGTCATGTGGGGGGAGATCAGGTGGGCTGCCATTCCATGTGAATTCAACAAATACTTCCTTCCTGAGCATAACAACCTCCACATGGCCCCCTGAGCTGGCTGCACTTGTTCTGGGACCAGCTGGTATCTATAACTGTAAGACCAGGGGCACAGTTCTAGGAGAGAGGATACATCAGCCTGCTGCCTCTTTTAATTACCAAGAGCAGGCTCTGAGAATTCCTTGGGGAAAAAACAACAAAAATATATCTGCAATAATGGTCTTGAAAGCCACTAGATATTAAGCACTATCTATCAGAGATACAGAGGAAACAACATGAACTCTGTGATTATTCCAGCTGCTGCTTTGAGAGTTTGTGGAGGGAGAAGGATCTCACCTGCAGTGCAGCAAGCTTCCTGAGTCTGGGAAATAGAGCTGTGTCTCCAGATATCAAGAATGTCAGAAATCCCTAAAGTTCTAGAGGAGAGAGTTGTGCAGAAAAAGAACTCTGGAAATCCAAGGAGAGCCCCCTTTGAGAATTCAGCTCAACTGATTCAGCTCATGCATGTGGAGAAATTACCTGAGGTTTGGAAAGTTCCATGGAAAAGAACTAGAAAGAGGATTTGGAGCTCAGCAGAGCCAGCAACAATGATGGTTTTCACCAGCCCAGCTGGAAAAATTCATAATGTCTGGGGCTCTGGGTAGACTACTTGGGAAAATCTTGCTTTAAGAGTGGGAAGTGGCTAATCTGAGACTTAGCTCTAGGCTCTCCTATCATCAAGTCAAGGCCTGAAGGAAGGAAATCTTTATAGATAACTGCATCCCAGAACAAGTTTAAGATTTATATGAACACAAAAGTTCAGTACCCAAAAAGGTAAGATTCACAGTGATTGGAACCAAAACAAAGATTACTAGATTTGAAAAGAAGCAAAAAATATTCCCTTTAATAATCAATCAATCAGTCAATCAATCAATCAAGACCTGGAAACTGACACAGGTATTAGAATTGGCAGAAAAGAACATCCAGACAGTTACTACAGCTGCATTCTATATGTTCGGAAGGTTAAGTAGTAGAGACAAAGATATTTTAAAAAGATACATATTGAATTTTTCAATGAAAAACTTTTTTATTAGATGGAAGCATGCTAAATGAGGTCATTGAAAGATTAGACACTGCAGGAAAATAGACTAGTGAACTTAGATATAGCAAGAGAAACTCAAAAGTGAGACACACACAGAAAAAAAAAAAACTCAGATACAAATAAAGAGCACTGGTGAACTGTGGGAAAACTTTTACTGACCAGTTATTAGATGGAATTCCCAGAGAGGAAAGAAGAGGGGATATTAATATATATACAAAAAATTAAGACAGATTTTTCCAAAAATGTTCCCAGCATAGAGTGGGCTGGAGGGCCCAAGCCTCTTTACCTGCCACTTTACAAGATCCCAAATTCTGAGAGTAGAAACCCTTTTGTTCCAAGACCATGTTCTATGTTTCTCTTCATCTGGCTGTTAATCTGTATTCTTTAATATCCTTTATAATAAATTGATGGTGTTGTGAGTAAATGAAAACAAAAAGGAAATAAATTTTCCAAATTTCATGGAAACTATAACCCAGAGATCCAAGAAATTCAGTAAATGCCATTTCTTACAGTCTTACAACACTGTAAGAAAAATTGCACCAAGTAACATCAGAATCAATTTGCTCAAAACCATTAAACAGAGGAAATCTTAAAAGCAACAGGGAATGGGTAAGGAGGGCGGGAGGTGGGGAAGGAGTTAGTACAAAGGAACAGAGATAAACTTGACAGCAGGTTTTCTGTTCTAAGTGAAGAAAATGGGAAAAAATGTTTACTAAAATTCTTTCAAGATCTTAAATGTTCAACCTAGAATTCTCTATTTTGTGAAACTAGCTTTCAAAGACAAAGGTAAAAGGAAAACACGTTCAGATATATGAAAACAAATCATTTCTTATCAACATATTTGCACTGGAACAAATGTTAAAGGAATTCCTTCAGGCAGCAGACAATCTTGAGATGAGAAAATAAATGAAGAATGGATCTACACAAAGGAATAAGGAACATCAGCAATAATTATGTAGATAAAGATATAATATTTTTGTATTTAGATAGTTTTAAAAGATAATTTCTTAAACAAAAATAACACCCAAGAACTTTGTGTGGTGTGAGATTCCTGCAATTTGAAAATGTGTGCTGTAAACCTAAAATAGCCATTAAACTAACAAAACAAGTCAACAATGGAGATAAAATAGAATTACTCAATCCAAGAGTTGTCAGGAAAAAGAAGAGAACCAAGAAGATAGAAGGCCAGGGGAAAGCTCACAGCAAGATGATAGATGTAATCCTAACCATATGTATATCAATAGTTAGCCCAGTGTGGTGGCTCACACCTGTAATACCAGCTACCTGGGAGGCTGAGGCTAGGGATCACTTGAGTCTGCAGGTTCAATACAACCCTGGGCAAGTAACCAGGGTGTACATTTTGAATATGTGCAATTTGTTATGTCAATTATACTTTAATGCAGCTATTAATCAAAGAGGAAGATGTGGGCACTCCTAAGGATCTGAGCTGTGTAGAAACGTGTTAACAGAACTGAGCCTCTTCCAGTATATGCTGGGTCTGAGCTTCAAACAGATGGCTTTTCTCATAAAACATTAAAGAATTTGTCCAAAGTGAGGGAGTCTTTACTCTTTTCAGAATATTCTGCAACTGAAAACCTTTCAGGAAACCCTCATTTGGAATAACCTTCATCGTCATTTTATCACCTGCTACAGGTAATTAGTCAAATTCTGTTGTGTGGTCACACCAAGATCAGACTCCAAATATGAGGTTGTTTCAAAATATGAAAATCAAGGTCAAAAGAAAGGCAGGGGCTGGAGGCTCATTTATACTCAGCAGGTCCATCCATGGGGAGTTCTACAGGAGCTTTGAGTGCTTTGTTTTTTTGTTGTTGTTATTAACAAATGGAGAACAGGACTATGTTCATTTTTTGGTGTTGTATTCAATGACCAGCCAGACTTATTTGCAGTCTGGATAGTGATGAAGTATAGGAGTTATTAATACTGGCTCTGCCACTCCTGTAACTGATGTGTGACCCTAGGCAAAATGTTATCTGTGCATCAGTTTCCTATTTGCAAAGTTGGTATGATAGCAACAATATCAACATCATGGACCTGTTTTGAGAATTAAATGAGTAAATGAGAAAAAGTACACACAAAACATTTAGAAATGCGCTGGGACACAGAGTGGTAATTGCTTAAGAAGAGTTAATAACATTTATATAATCTTTCATTTATTGAATGATTGCTATATCTAATTCTGTGCTACATAATGAGTATAATGGTGTGACAGAGAATAGGGCCTCATAAAGGAGGATCCTGTACCATGTCTTATACAATGTGGGTAGAAACTCAAATGCCCATAGCAGTATAGTTATCAACTTAGGTAGTTTGTTTAAGGAAAAGTGTGAGCTCCTGAGCTATTCTTTGAGGTGAAGGAAAGCATCATTGAAGAAATGACATTGGGGCTGATCTCTAAGAACTAAGGAGGCAAGTTAATAAATCAGAGATATGGGGAATAAGAGAAGTGCATATCCAGGCAGAACAGTGCATGCAAAGGTCCTGAGGCAGGGAGGAAAATGACTCTTTAGATGAATTAGAAACTATGAGTGTGCCTGGAGTTCAGAGTTCAACTTAACAGTTACCCATCATGAATCTGAAAAGATAAACTTTTTTTATCTTTGATCATGCTGAGTTTGGAGATCAAGATATAAGGTGTCGGTCCTTAGTTTTAGGCCACTGAGAAATCTTGGAAGATTTTTAATGTGGGAGTGATAAATAAGATTTATGTTTAGAAAATTTCCACTCTTTTTATAGGACAGGAAAAGGTTAGAGGGGAGAGGTCAAGTAAGGATGAGGAAAGATTACTGAGATATTAGTATAAGTAAGAGATGGTGAAGATGGTGACTCATGGGTAGATCATATACTGAGCTTGACCAGACTTTGGGGTGAAGGAGATACAGGTTTTACAGCTAATCTTCTAGATGGACAAAATACTGAGGAAATGTTGAAAGAGAACCAGGTTTGGGGAGAAAGAAGGTGGATTTTGTTTGGACCAAAAAAATCCAAAACACCCTGGAGAGATTCCACAGAGAAGTAGAGGAGACAATTAATGTTGTGGGTCTGAATTCAGATAGCTGTGAGTTACACTTTTGAGGTGAAGTGAAAGCTCTTGGTATGAAGACAAATATGAACTATAAAATAGGAATCAGATTCTTTGAATTTTTATGTCTACAGTGAGAAATATATCATGTGAGTTTCTATTTTGCTATCAGCAATAGCTGTCCAATCAGTGTATTAGATGAAGACTATTTTAGCAGCACGATGATTGGCAATTTGAAAGAACAGACTAATTTATAGAGCACTTGTGTACATTTACCTTCTTAAGAATATCTTCCCCTTTTATACAAAGAGGACTACTGGATAAGATCTGGGGCAGGGCACAGCTGGTTTCTTACGCAACCAAAGGCAAATGGCACACTTGTTGAAGTGTTTATATGGAGGCGAGGCAAAGGAGAAAATAGTACATCTCCCCAGATCTGACATTTTCCCACTAGGCCTTTATTTTTTAAGCTGTCTTTATAGTCAAATAAATATTGACAAGAAAGATTAGTTAATAAACACAAGTGAGAGTGCAAAAAAGAAACAGGATTTTATTTAACTCAGACTGAATTTTTTTATGGATGACAAGTTCTGCGTTTTCCAGACAAAAAATGCAAACAGCAGAACATCTGCATACAAATAATATGTCATGCTCCCACCCATTAGAGCTGACTTTCACTGAAAAATTTTCTTGCTACCAAACTAGTCTATGAAAAATATTAAATGAAGTCCTTCAGGATGGAATGAAAGACTATTAAAGAGTAACGTTAACCCACAGGAAGAAATAAAGAGCATCAATAAAGATAACTTCTTTTGTAAATATAAAAAGCAGTATAAATGTAGCTTTTATTTATAATTCTTTTCTCTATCTGATTTAAAAGACAATTGCATGTAGCAATAACTCTAAATCTGTGTTTATGGCATTTAGCGTATAAAGATATAGTTTATATAAGAACAGCAGATGAGGAGGGGGAAGGAATTGGAACTATATTAAGTGCAACATTTTGTATACTACTGAAATTAATTTGGTATTAATACATACTAGGTTGAGATAAGATGTTAATTGTTACCCTGAAGTCAGTCACTGAGAAAGTAACTCAAAAACTAGTAAAAATAATCCAAAGATGTTAACATGGTGTACTAGAAATTATCTTTTTAACACAAAAGAAGGCCATAGAGGCATAGAAAGACAAATATATTTAGGCTATATAGAAAACAATTAACAAATTGACAGATGTAAAGCCCATCATGTTAATTATTATTTAAAAATGGGTAAAACATTTCAATTAAATAGTAAATATGGACAAGATGGATTATAAAATTATCCAACATTATGTCTCCTCACTTTTTTTAAAGTAATGATACATTATTTAAAAAGATAAACTTCTGCCTATTGCTGTTTTATTTTTATATTTATAATTTTTACCATTTATTTTTTTTATTCCTCCACCATACTACCCATGTCCATACCTCATCTGCTTCCCTTCCTCAATCCCTCCACTCTTTCCCCTGTTCTCTCTGGTAATCATTCTTCTTTCTTGCCAAGTTCAAATTTTTATTTTTATTTTAATAATTTGAGTGTATGTTCTTTTAAATTTATATTTCATAGATGACTGAGAACATCTAAAATCCATCTTTTGCTTTTAGCCTGGTTCCACGCAACATAATCATCTCAAGATCCATTCACTTTTGTCCCAAATGACATCATTTTATCTTTCTTCATAGCAGTATAATATTCTGTTGAAACTATGCTCGAAGTTTCTCTATCCATTTATCTTTTGAAGGCTATTAGGATTGGTTCCATGATGTGATAATTGTAAACAATGCTGCTATGTTCATAAGCATAGCTAAATATTTTTGTATTAAGTTTTCCACATTATTTGGATAAATACCTTATAGTATTGCTTGGTCAAATGGAATTTTTATTTTTATTTTCATGAAAAATCTCCATACCATTTTCCTTAGGGCTTGTATCAGCTTGCATTTTCACCAACATTGAATGAGAATTCCTTTTTCTACATTAACAGATTCAGAAATTTCTTGACAAAATAGAATACCCCTTTCTGATAGAAAACTGAAAAAACTGGAAATAGAAGGTCTTTTTCTCAAATTGGTAAAGAGAATATATTAAAATCAAGGCTAACTGCATGTTTATGACCTGTTCATTACTGACCTCATGTTCTTTATTTTATCTGCTTTTTTCCCTCTTTGGTTCATTTATTATTTTTCTCTTCTCCCACTTCCAACACCTAAAGATGACAGGAATTAGAGACACTCTGGTTTGGAGTCATTTTCCTCCTGGTTCATAAACAAGTTAGGTAAACCATGGAACCCTTCTTTTCAACAGATTTTTTTAAAATTTATTTTTATTTATTAAATCACAACCTTGGTAAATGGTTTTTGGGATAGTTCCCCCTCCCTCCCCGTTCTGGTGCCCCCTCCATTCTCTCAAACCCCGTTCCTTGCTATTTACTAGACTGTATTAAATTCATCAGTCTCTTTCTTTCCTGTGTCAGTGTTCTTTCATTGGATGAGGGACTGTGTTGTTGGAACCAGGTGAATCTTGCTGGTAGGTTTTCAGTTTTAAGATTGCATTGGGAAGCCCAGTCTGTATTTATTTGTGGTCAGTCCATGCTTTCTCATTGGAAGCTGTCTTCTCCATCTCCAATCCCATCTCTTCAACAGAGATTTTGTTTTGATTTTTTTTAAATACTGGAAAATGAAATTGGAAAATCATTTCATGATATTCAGAGGGAGAAATGACCTAGAACTCATCAGTTCTATTCTCCCATGAACTAAATGTGTACTCTAATTGCCTTCCTCAAGTTTGTATGATAACCCACTCTGAAAATACTCTACAACTATCTGTTTGGACTGGGTCACATGTGAGACATACCACTTCAGGCTTGTCATTGCATCTAATTATACTCCAACCTTCATGTACGTAACCACTCAGGCACTCCAGAGAGCATTCACTTTAACCTGCCCAGGGATTCAGTTTTGTGGGATATTGGGGGTTATGATTCTCTGCCCTCTGTCCCCTCCTCCACTTCTCTTCCCTTCAGTGCTGAGCACATGTGCTTTAACAGGTGTAAGTATCCAGAAAATACTAGTCAGCACACAGAGCAAACAGAGTGTATAATTGCCCCGATATAGACTCTCTTGAGTCACACCATATACACCTGTTTTCTGGATGCCCAGACAAGGCTAGGTCCATCTGGCCTTCAGAGAACCACAGCTCTAGCAGTTGCTGTCTGCTGAGCTGGTTCCTATTCTGAGACTTTGTCCATCTTACCAGTAGGTGGGCCTGGATTTCTTTCCCGACATTTGCCACCTTTCTCCCTCCTTTCTCTTCCTTCCCAGGTGTCCTCAGTTTTTCTGTCATCCCTCCCTCCTACCTTCTTTCCCTCCCTTTCTTCCACCAGTCATTGCTGGCAGCTTCTTCTGAACCTTTTCAATGAATCCACTGTGTCTTTTTACCTGTCTGCTTACCACATGGCCATCAAAGTTCTAGTCTCCCCTACACCTATGATAACAAGGATATTGGACAGTATGGACTAAACTGTGGTTTATAAGTCCTCCAAAACGCCTTGTGCAGAAAGAGTCTGAGGCCAAATAACTTCAGGAAAGGCTATCTATGCCTCTTTTCATCATGATCCCCTGTGTCAGTCCCTACTACAAGGCTTAAATAAGTCCTGTGATGAAGAGGCTGTTGATACTTTACTGTCAAGCTCCCCAAACTTTCTGCTATGGGGTCCTCATTCTGAGTAACAGTCATCAGCACACAGTCAAGTTGGATTTGTGAAACACAGTTTGGAAAGCATTGACCGTCATGCTCCCTGAGGTTGTCCTAGATCTAAAGCTTCAAGTTTACTCATTAGCGGATGATTCCCTTGAAAGGGACCAGTGTGGCAGGAACGGCACACACACCAACTTTCAGTGGAGGAGGAGAACGAGCATATTAGGTTTCTTCAGAGAGGCTGAACCAATATGGTGTGTGTGTGCGTGTGTGCGTGCGTGCGCGTGCTGACATGTAAGGAACTGGTCCACCTGATCATGGAGCTAACAAATCCAAAATGAGCAAGATCTGCTCGCTGGCTGGAGGAAGAGCTGATGTTGTAGTTTACATCTAAAGTCAGTCTGTTGATGGAATTCCCTCTTTCTGTGGGTGGGGAGGAAGGGGGACATCAGTTCTTTTTTCTGTTAAAACCTTCAACTGAATGGGTGAGGTGGAAACACAATAGAGGGTATAATCTACTTTACTCAAAGTCTATGAATTTTAATGTTAATCTCACATAAAAAATACTTGCACAGAAACATCTAGAATAATGGTTGCCCAAATATCTGGTCAGCCAAGTTGACACACACTTAAGATTAACTGTGAGCCTGTAGCAAATTGCTTCTGAGAGGAGAGGTGGGCACCGATAAGCTGCTCAACCTGTTTTTCTGCTCTGGCCCTGACTGTAGCAGTGATACTTGATACGCGTTGGTCAGTGAATCTTACTCATAAAAATATGTTCTGAAATCAGTAAATAGGACAGAGAGGAAGGCAATGACTGTGACCTGCCATGTTTCTCCTGTCCGTGGGAGAAAAATCTTGGGCTTTTTGACCTATGAATTAGGAAAGCAATATAATCAGGATGAGTTGTAAACTCACAACTCTATCACTGAAGGTGTTATTCTCCCCGTAGGTAAGAATTTATGTAACACATTTAATTAAGATAACTGCAGGGGAATGGAAAGGGCCCCTTAGTAAGTGACTCTAATGAACAGATGCTGCCCTCCTTCCCATCAACCCCCAAGGAAAGATGAGACTCAGTCACTAATTGGTGTTATTAACACTTACAATGAAAAAATGTCCCCTTTCTCCCCTTTCTTCAGCTCTGGGGCATAGAGTCTCTGCTTTTACATGCTTGGGTACCTCATCTTTATGGAAGTTCAAGTTGCCTTGGGGGTTCATCTTCTCAACCCCCTATTCAGATGGTATTTGGGAGACTGCATCAAGTTCCAAGACTGACCGCATCCTCTGGTGTTGGGTGAAGTTGGAAGGAGTCAAAGTTTCATCTTTGGCTCTTTAAAACCCCCTTTTTGATTAGAATTGGTTTACTGTATTTTCAGGTAGGTTTGAATTTATAGTTGAAAGGGGCTCTTGTCTTTTTAAAAGAAGGCAACCCAAAACAGAACAGAAAGATATGATGGTGTGTGTTACTATGGAAATAGTTGAATGAAAATTTTATTTCCTACTGCATCTTTAATCAGAAAGAAGGGAGGAGAATAATACAGAAATAAAGAGGAGATGAAGGCTTAGAATGTAATTAACAGTGACTGAGAAAAGCAGCCCATCAAAGGGGTTTGTCCAAGGAGACTTGATTCTACTGACAAAACAAAACAAAACAAATTTAAAAAAAAACCATTCCAGCTTCCTTTTGCTTTTTCCTGTGATATAGGAGAGTATGCTGGAGAGCCTCAGGGATCAAAGCTCTGGGAAGCCTTTGATTTGTGCGCTCATATAGGGTGAGAAGACACTTTGTGAATCACATAGCAACCAACCACTGACATTGAGAATGGTGTCCATAGGGGTTTTGATGAGAGATTGGTTTAAAGTTCAAAAACCCAAACCAAGCTTTTTTGAGAAATCCCAGCTCTAATAGATTTCAGAATGCCATTATTTAAAAGGTGTTCTATGAAAAATTGAGGACATGGCTCACACATAGAATTAGCAGAAAGATTCTTTATGTGTTATTGAGAAACAGTTGACTCCAAAGTGTATTTTCTTATAGTCATGGGGGAATATGGGTATTATTCTTATTTTCCTAATAACAAATGCTGCTTGTTAATTAAAAGTATAATTTAACTTGTGGAAAAGTATAACTGATGCAGTTACCAAATCATAATTTAGGAGTTTTTTCTATTTTACTCTATTGCAAAGTTGACTGCACAGTAGAGTTTCCTGGAGAGCTTTGAACGATCCTAGTGTCTAGACCACTGGAAATAGAGCAAAATAGGTTGGGGCCTAGCATCAGTATTTTTTAAAACTCTATAGAAGATTTCAGTGTGCAGGGTTGAAAACCACTGATCTAGATGGAAATACACTCTATAGGTCTGATATGGAAGAGTTCATGTTATTAAAGAAAACTCTGCCCAGTACCTTTCCTGGTCTACCTCATGCTCTGTTAGTCCCACTCGGCTAAAAGCTCAGCACCCATTCTGCCTTCCTTCCCATGGCATGCAGATAAATATTTAACAACCTACTCTCCTATGGGATCTAAAAAACAAAACAAAACAAAAACAAAAAATCCAGCCAAAAAACCCCCCTAATTTGTAATATCTGCTAATTTCCAGATTCTATTAATGCTGTCAACATGGCTAATTCCACCCTGTGTGGATAGTGCTGTGATAACTGAGTGTGGAGTGGAGGGGACAGGTGCATCTCCAGCTCTCACAGGCTGGGGGCAGCCTCCAGACACTTAGGCCTCCCCACAGGTCACATTTACTCACTCTCTTCTCTATTGCCACCAAGGGCCTCAGGTTCCCTTAGATGGCAGTTGGAATAGGAGCCACCTAGATACTCTGCTTGCATGAAAAATGGGCAATTTGTGATGTTCTGTTCAGGTGACAGAGCACCTCACAGAAGACCTCATCTCATTTAAAAAGACTAGGTAGTCTCTGAAAACTTGAGGGTGATGTGCCTGAGGCTGGGGCTGTTTGGGCATCTGGCTTTCTACTTATACCTTAACCTGTGAACCTGGCTAAGGTGAATTGTCCTGGATACCAGCTCCAGGCTCTTTAGCTGGCAGGTGAGGTTTCTGAGTCTGCTGAGTTGATTCTTTATCAGAATCAGGATAAAGATGCCAATGCAGAGGAGAGGCTCCTGGGAGGCAGCCTGGCAATCTCTGGTTGATTGACCTCCACTTCAACAGATCTCCTGCCCCCGGTTCCTACACCCCCTTATTACAAAGCAGTTTCACACGACTTTCTCATGGGATTGCTTCACTGTATATGGAAGGCCAGTAAATCCTCCTTAACATAATCCATATATTTTTGGAAACTGCAACTATAAGTGAAATATACTAGGAAATCAGGTCCTCAAATTCGGTGTTTTAGTTCAACGTTGACTGGCACTTATTTTTTTCTTTTTTAACAAAACAAACATATTAAACAAAATGGCTTTATTCAAGGACTTACAAGCCTACATGTACAGGTAAAGAATTTTCCTGAAGTTAGAGAGGTTAAGTGGGGTGACTTGCCTTTGAGCCTTTGAGCAACTTGTCCCAGCAAAGAGCCAGGACTTGAGCCTAGAGCTTTTGATCCCAAGTTTAATGTTTCCCTGACACAGCTTCAGCCTATCAGCCACCTCCACCAGGCATAGGAGTCAACTTAAATGGAGGGGGAAATGAGATGAAGAGTAACAGATTCTAGTCTTCCAATCTTGTGAACTAGTTTTTTGCCTGTCCTGCTTTGGTGAGCATGCTTTCTTAAATGAAGGTTAGGTATGGTAAATATTTGGTTGGGGGTGAAATATGAATGGGCTGTATAAAACCAATGACTGACAAATTGCAATTGCAAAAATAAAAACAGGCACAACCTCTGCTGAGAACAAGTCAAATCTGGAGGACACTTGGGACTCTAAGAAGTGGCTACAGAAATATGGCTTAAAAGCCCAGAAGCTATCATTTTATGATGTCCTTGCTGACTGCTCCTTCCGCCATGCTGATGGAGTTGTTGATATAAAAGCCAAACCAGACAACGAGTCCATGCAGACCAGTGCAGTAAGTGAACTGAACTTTTGGGTGGGGCTTTGGCCTTCCCTTGATGATCTGGGTAAGTAAAACTTCCCTCAGACCAGAAGCCAAGGTCAAGACCAAGGCTGAAGGACAGCATGGAGGGAAAACAGCTTGGGTTCCATGAAGAATGATGCCTGTCTGCTTGCTTCCTTTCACTTCTCTAAATGGTACTTGAGGTAGAGGAGGTCCAGTCTGGGAATGCTTTCTAGTTATAAGCGAATTATACCATCAGCATAAACAAACCAGGTACTGGGCTTGTAGAAATTTAAACATATGAATCTCAGAATTAGTTCAAGATATGGCAAATGCGAAGCTTTTTGTTTCCCCATATTGAATGGAAGAGAGAAACTACTGGTAAATATGCCCAAAGCAAATATTTTTGTTCTTTTCTATTGTCATTATTTAAGATGCTTTCTAGTGACTACCAGCCAGTATATGGCACAATCCTTGTCAATATAAAATCAGATTCTATAAGAGGTTACAGTGCCAGAAAGGTTTATAATGAAAACTTTTGAAAACTGTGGTTCCTTAATGCCAAGGGGTCTGACAAGGACACAGCCATGCAAAGTCCCAATTCTGACTCACTCAGGAAGGATAATGATACATAGTAGTCGCCTAAGCTCTAGTTAGCAGGTGAAGGGGAGACACATTTCAAGAAAACAGGTTTCAAAATAAGAACCAAAACATTGTTTTGAATTGAGAAAGACTGAAAGCTGTCACAATAGGAAACAGAAAATCAGGATAAAGTGAATATTCTAAATTTGGAAAATGGAAGAAAAGCTATTGAAGAAGGTAGTAAAGGCACCCAGATACCGTGAACTGAAGGCTAAAATGCATGCACTGGAGTCTGTATGCCTAGCATGTACCCAGACGCCTTTGAGAGGAGATCATACTCCTAGAGAGCATATCACTTTATGTATTCTTGAAGGCATCTTCTCCAGGTCATGCAGGAGAGTTCCTCCCACAGAATGAAACCTTGGTCTCTCTGACACTCCTCTCCAGTTGTACTGGACCCCACAGTTCTCAGGAGAAGAGCTCTTTCTCCTGAAGCTATGGTAGTCACATGATGTTGTGATATGCTCTGACAGTTGTATGTTTGCAATGAACTGCAAGGAAGAAAATAGAAAAATTGAATTAGAAAAATGCAGAATTAACGCAAGACCTGTTTCCTGGCTTATATACTCAGATGCAGAGTGATTAGTACAGCACAGGAAAATCACATTGCTGCATTTCCTTCCCCAGCAGTTTTCTGATTTTGTAGACATTATTTAGTAATGGCATTAGTCCAGGAAATCACATATAACTAAGTTTCCATCTTTAAAATTCATTAGACCTGGGGTATTTAGAAAGATCAAGCCTGTCAATTTGAACTAGCTTACCATGAGCAAGTGACAGTGTGGACACACAGGTCCAGCTCCTCATTCTCATTTTCCCTTACTCTTTCTTGACAATTCTAAGTGAGATTTTATGGCACCAGTTTGTAGAATTTGGCTTATAACTGGAAGGTTCTATCTTAAATTTCTTGTGCTAACAGGGTATGGAAAAAGTTGAAAAGTATAAGATACAGTTATCCTCTTTCATAAATATTGATGTAAAAGGGACAATTTTATTTTAGTACTTGAGACTCCATGTCTGATCCTGCCTGTACATGTAAAATGGTGATGACATGAATAAGGTAGGGAGGAGGAGGCTGCAAAATAGGCAAATTATTTATGGTTCCCCAGACTTCCACTGGGCAGAGGTCCCTACATTTTTAACTCAATTTGTAGAAATGAATTCTGGAAACTCATTTACATTGCGTAATAAATGACTAAAAGGCTATGCTATGTAGTACTTCTCAAATGTATTAGCAATAGGAGCAGAGGCAAACATGCTTTTCTAATTCAGGAATTTCAAGTATAGTTTGGTGACTTGGTATTGGGTGAAGAGGTGAAGTCACATTGCAGTCATGATTGCTTCCACCACTTATATACAAAGCCAGCCCTGACCCCTGATGTTCAAAACCCTGCTCTGGTCTGACCATTTATTCCTGTAACAACTACTTATGGAACCTCCAGCATGTGCCAGTCTGTGTGATATGATGGAAAGGGCATTAAATTTAGAGGGAGATAAGCTGTGTATAAATGCCACTTCTTCCAGCTACTATTAAATATTGAGCAAATCATTCACATTTTTCTGAGTCTCACTCTACACATGAGGAGAAGCCCAAAAGATGTCACCTTCCATCCTCTCTTGGTGTCAAACAGTGTTAGTCAGAGTGGGCATTTATGGAATTTCTGTATGCTCTCTTTACAAGATGGGCACTGTGCTCTCTTTTTACACCCAACACATTTTTAGAAATGAAACCTTAAAACTATAGCTGCAGCCTAAGACTATCAATTGTCACATCATTAAGAGCATAGATCTTAAAGATTCTCATCACAAGAAAAAGATTTGTGGCTGTGTCGTGATTTGATGAATGTTACCTAAACTTTTGGGGGAGGGTGATCATTTTACATTATATACAAATATTGGATCATGGTATTGTAGGCTTAAAATTCATATCATGTTTTATGCCAATTATATCTCTAGAAAGTTATATCACTTCTCATGTTAAAGTCTTTGGATGGTCCCATTTTCACATTCATTGGGAGAAAAAGCCAATCACCTCCCACAGCTAACTGGCAGCTCCTGATGCCTGGCGCCCTCCCTCACATTTCTCTCCCTTTTTTTCATTCTTTTCCTCGCTCTGTTACTGCTGTCTTGGCCTTTCTGATATCTGACACATGCACTAAGCAGACTCTTAATAACAAGGCCTTCATACCTGCAGTGTTCTCTGTGTCTTCAGACTCCCCAGGCCTCCCTAGGGCCACGCTCTTGGTCTCTTTAGACCTTTGCTCATTTCTCACCATCTTTTTGAGGCTTCCTTTTTATTTATTTATTTATTTGTTTGTTTGTTTATTTATTTATTTATTTATTTAGAGACAAGGTCTCGCTATTTTGCCTAGGGAACCACAGGCTCATGTTGCCCGGGGTACCAAGGACTCAAGCAACCCCCAGCCTCAGTTTCCCAGTTAGCTGGGATTCCAGGCGTGCACCACCATGCCCAGCTAGTTTTTGAGACTAGGCCTCACTGTATTCCCCCAGGTGAGTCTCAGGTCTTGAACCCAGGGATTCAAGAGAGTCTAGTCTCAGCCGCACTCTGTAGCTGCACTTAAAGGCACATGCCTCTGTGCCGGCTGAGGTTTTCCTTTTAGAAAAGGAAACTAGTCCCCAACCTCTCCCACCAAATTCTCTCTTTTTTTCTTTGCCTGATTCCCTGCACGTCGTCACCTGACCTGCTATCTACTTCCATCTGGCACGTCCTCTACATGTGAGTTCCCTGAAGTCAGGACCTTTGGTCTTTGTTCATGAATTGTACTCCTGGTGTCCAAAAGACTTCCTGGCATGGAGTAGTGCCTGCTACATTTGTAAATTAGATGGATGAGTGATAGGAAACTCTCCTTGGACCAGGTCTATATGTCCCAGAGGAAATGCCAGAAGTGCAATGAGGTTCTTGGCTGTGTTGGCCTGGGTGTGGCAATGGAAAGAGTCCTACTCCCTCTAGATGGTCAGCCTGACTCTCCAGTCAGTTATGAGCTCATTTTGCCAGAAATTGCCCAGTCATTGCTCTAGCTACCCATCACTAGATAGTTTGCCAGTAGTCTGCCTTGCTAACTCATGTGTGTGTGTATATGAGTGTGTGTGTGTGTGTGTGTGCACATGCTCATTGTGTTTCCCTGCTGGAAGCATTAACTTCTCAGGGGACACAGATGAGGTTGCATGTGTCTCTGAGCTCCTAACTCCCTGCCTCATGACATCTAGCACAGATTCTGCTGGAGGACTCAGTACATATTATAGAGACATTTCCCCTACACTTGGTTTCTGAATGGCTTCTTCTCTTTGTCTTTTTCTAAGGAGACCAACAGGAAGACAATTCATGCGAAATATTGCAGCAAATTTGTTCATGCTCCTTGGAAGGATGGGAGCTTGGTCCACATCTGCATTACCAAGGATAAGTGTACATGGTACAGTGAGAGAATTCATGCAGCTCTGGCCCAGATCCAGAGGAGGTAGGTTTATTTGCCAGGAGGGTACAAGTATTCTGGTCTCTTTTGAAAAGCCTATCTGTTTGACCTTCTGGTAAAAATTCAACCAAGAGTTATGACCTGTAAACAATGTTAAGTCAAGGTGATTTGCTGGTGGCCTTGCTAATAATGGAGGGTGACTGGGGGTGCTTGCATTCAGATTCCATGCTGCCTGATGCCAGTGTAGGCTCTTCACTATGGTGCAGAAAGGTGGAGTTGTGCCGGTTGCATCTCACCTTAGGAGGCTAGGGGACACTCATGTATTTATGCTGATGTCTTGCACTTCTTGTGGGCCACCGATGAATTACGGACTGCACTGCACCTGTCCTCTGTCTTCTGCAGTATTACATTTCAAGGCAACTACTACGAAGTTATGAAATATTTGAATACAATGGAGAAATGTGTATATTTTAAAAATAACTTCATGTGATCCCTCTCATTCCCGATGTCTCTTAAAATCACATAATGCTCTTGAATCTGGTGTTTTAGTACAGGGACCTCAAGATCACCCCTTGGGGGGATGACCTGTTTAATGTGTCTGTCTTCTGATGCTGAGGAACAACTTCTGAACAGAGATCAGATTCACTTGGGTACATGGTCTCTGAGGTCAGGCAGAGCTGCATTCTTACCCCAGATCTGCTCTGTGTGTGACCCTGGTAGTTTACTTAATATCTCTGCATCAGCCTTTTCATTTATAAAGTGGGAAAAATAAGGGGCCAGGCATAGTGGCACATGCCTGTAAGCAGCAACCTAGGAGGCCACGTCTGGGACCAGAGATTGTGGTTTGTGTCCCATTGGGGGCATATAGAGAGACCTAGTTCTAAAAAAAATACAGTTGGGTGTGATGCACGTGTCTGTAATCCTAGCCACCTGGGAAGCTGAGGCTGGGGATTGCTTGAGTCTGTGGTACCCCAGGCAATGTGAGCCTGCGGTTCCACAGGCAAAAATAGCAAACCTAGTCTCAAAAAAAAGTGGGAAAAATAATGTCATTTGTACATCTATTCTATGAATTTGATGAAATACTAAGTAATGATTTGAACTGCTCTTCAATCTACAGTCACCACTTCAAAACGAGCATTTCTTCCCTCCCTCTATGTTTTCTGTTAGAAAAGCCACAAGGGGCAAACTCCTGTGGGCTCCTGTTTTTGCTCTCCAGATCCTCAGCTCCTCAGGATGCTGTGGGTGATAGGCTACTCAGAAACAGTAACCTTTGTGTCTGGAATCTTCTCTGCTGATGGTTTTGGAGTTGACCGGGGGGAAGTAGCATGCTCTTAAGATTTGGGGAGAAAGAGTTTGCTAGAAAACAGGGTGTCTAACCTGCCAGTTCTATTCGCCAAGTCTGCTCCACCACGCATCAGGTGCTGTTGGGAAATCTTCTCTCCTCTCCTATTTTCTGTAAGATTATGTGGAGAATTGGTATCTTCTCCCCCCTGAAATGTTTGGAAATTCATTATTGAAGCATTGGAGCCTGGAGATTTTCTATGTGGGAAGGTTTTTAATTTAATTTATTTAAAGGCAGATAGAGTTGATTGTAATCATTTCTGTTGTCTTTATTTTCAAATCAATCTGACTGGAGGTTGTCTATCCCATTGATCTTTTCAAAGAACTGATTTTTTGGTTTCATTGGATTTTTTTCTCTATAAGATATTCTCCTTTCTAACCCATTGATTTCAGCTCTTATAGTTATTACCTTCTTTCTGCTTACTTTAGGTTTAAGGTTCTTGAGATGGATGCTTAGCTCATTGATTTGAGAACTTTCTTTTTAATATAAACATTAATTTTATATATTTTCTTGTGTTTTGACCGTCCCTTACAAATTTTGATGTTTTATTTAATTTGACTCAAAACATTTTCCAATTTCTCCCAGAATTTCAATTTCTTTGACCAAAGGGATATTTTAAAGATGTGTTAATTCCCAAGTCTATTTATTTTTCCAGATAGCTTTTTGTTACTGATTTCTATTTTTATCTCTCTGCACACAGAGAACTTTCATATCATTTTAGTTCTTGTGAATTTATTGAGCCCTGTGTGTGTGTCGGGGGCGGGGGGATCAGAATATGAAGGAGAAAACACACACACACACATATACACACACACACTGCTTTTGTTGGGTGCAATGAACTAACTCAGCTCAAGTTGGCTGATAATGTTGTTCAAGTCTTCCATAGTATTGAAAGTGGGTAAAAATGAAGACTTTCTGACTTTAACTAACTGTTTACCCCTATCCGCCTGCTTCTCTCTCCAAAGCAGGCTACAAACAGTACTTAACTGCAATTACCTTTAACCTTAACTGGATACTCTTATTGCCTGCTACTCTCTACAAAGCAGGCTACACACTCTTCATTAGCATTTTCACTGATCACCTTTAC
>PVHY01003350.1:0-78141 GCA_004024945.1 Uropsilus gracilis
ATCCCTAGCCCCGGCCGCTTCATAGGCTGAAGCTTACAAGCACGAGCCACTGTGCCTCGCCTCTACCTTTTCATGTGTGAACTGCTTTGGAAGTAGACAATGAACTTGAGTCAAGTCCATATTACATTTTCCCTAATCCACCATTTACCTCTATGGTTCTCAAGCCTGGTCCTTCAAATCTATATAAACTCATTTTCTTTTTTCTTTATCTCTGTCTCCTGTCTTCTTGCCAGTCAATTAAAAAATGAATCTGATTTCTATTGTCAAATATCTGATATCATTATCTGATCTATGCATGTCAGGTAGAGATCACACTGGTCATTTAACACCATAAACGAGGTCATCTTTTCCTCCTAAGGCCATCTTAATTCTGTTCCTTTCCTACTTCTCTGGTGGTATCTACCAGGTTAGTTTACTCAGGGACAACTCTCACTAACTGCAGAGAAATCCGTAGAGAAGAGCACACTCCCAACTTTGGGTCTGAAAACAAACAAAAAAAAAACACGCATGCTTAACTGTGACCACTAGGTGGCGACCGAGTCCAGCCCTTTACTTTATATACTCTACCAGGTCCTATAACCAGTTCCTTAAAGCGCTCCCACTACTCTACTGCGAACTGACTTTTATTTCAGAACCACACAGTGACTGGGGAGAAAGGGGGTTCAAATAGTCTTACATTGTGGATATAGAAAAGTAAAACTCATTTTACAAGTTTTGGAGAAGGCTTATTGCCCCGAAAATCAGAGATACAAGTGTGGCAAGAATGTTCATGATCTGCAGTGGGTCAATATGGCAAATAGGACAAAATGAAGGTCAAGTCGACCCTGGGGCCACAGCAGATGATGAAGGCCAATCTCATGGGAGGAATTCTCCATAACTGCTTACCTCTGCCCTCTGACCACGGACTTCTTGAAGGAAGAGATCTATTCCTAACCAACTTCGCATTCCCAAGATTGAGGACAGAGCATGGCACATCAAAACCCCTAGTGTCTGTTCTTTCATTGAAATGCCCAGTGAGTTTTAATTGAACACCTAATATCTGGAGCCCTGAGTAGGTGCTGGAGATATAGACACAGCCAGGCTCTCATAGAGCTTACAGACTGGGGGAGGCAGATCAAAGACTTTTACTGAAGAAGGTTTGGTCATACATTGAGATACATGCGTGGAAGGAAAGGACTATGTTCCCTGAGGCAAATGAGAAAGGGATCTAATCTAGCATGGTAGGTGTAAGAAGGTGTCTAAGGAAGGGAAATTTGTCCTAGAGCTGATATATGGAGGATGAGCTGAACAAAAAAGGCAACATGGGGAGGGGTGAGAAAGGGTTGAGATGGAGGTTACAAAGTCCCTGAAGAGGGAGCAGAGAGCTTGGGAAAGAGTTCAGATGATGCCAGAGGCTGCTGTTGGTAGAGCAGGCTGAGTTCCTCAGGCAGAGTTAGAGTTTTGATGCTTGTTCTAACTGCAAGAGCTCTCTGGCAGGTTCTTGAGAAGGAAGAGTATGTCTACATTTTATAAAGATCGTTCTGGTTGCAGTGTGGAGAAAGGCTGGCAGACCAAGAGGTTTTTCAGATCCTCCTTCCATACTCAGTGATGTGCTACCATGGTGAAGAATTTAGCTTGTATTTATATTTATGAGGGACATAAAGAAGCTATCTGTACTGGAATGATTATTGAATAATGCAAAGCAGTGAGTATTCAGCGAGACTTTGTGTGCTATGCAGCATGCTGACTTGCTGCAAGAATTCTGAGATGTAAAAAGGTGAAGATGTCAGTGTGAGTGGAAGGTTTATGTGTGTCTTGGGGAGAAATTAATTGCCTCTGAGAAAAGCACCCTGTAATGCTTGTGCTGCAGCACCTAGTATAGTATGGTAAGTGCTGTGAATGTGTAACCCGCCTGTGGACCTGAGAGAGTGAAGCCTATAGCAAGAACAGTGCAGAGCAAATAATAGGTACTTAGTAAATCCTCACTGACTAACTGCCTGGATAAATGAATTGATAAAGGAGATGGGTTGGAGAGTGTTTGTTGGAATTGGGGTCACTTTGAAGGTGAGGCAACCTAAAGCAGAATGTTCATTTTAGAGAGCTGTGGGAGCTAAGATTGGCTGGCTTGAGAGGTAGGATCAACAGACGAAGGGTTTGGAGATCCCAGATATGGGCTGAATTCAAGGAAGAAAGACTTCGAGGGCAGGGTTTGTTCTAATATTTAAAGGGTTCTCTTGTGAGGAAGTGTTCCACTGTTTCTGTCTCACTGCCTCCCTGAATCCAGGAATTCCCCCTGATAAGTCTAGGAGAAGAGAAAGAAGCTATTTGGGGTTTTCTCCATTGATGGGGGGGAGCCCCGAGGGCATCTGTCTACATTGACTTTCAAGAGTAGCTGAACAGAGGGTGGGGCTGGAGATCAGCCAAGCCTGCATTCTGCTGACCTGCCCTAAGCGTTGTTCCAACAGAAACTGAATCCCTTCTTCCCAGACCTGTTCTCCCTTCTGGGGTTCTCTCCTGGTGGCTCATGTTGGGAAATGTTTTTCTGTCCAAGCTGTGAGGAGTAGAATCAGGTGGTGATTCTATCTCCTTGTCATGAGCTATGTTAGCATTCTTTGATAATGTAGCCTGGTAAGGGTTTCAGGGTGTGTGTGTGTGTGTGTGTGTGTGTGTGTGTGTTAATGGGGGTGGGGTGGGGGTGTCGGTTTGGAAGCTGATTTTCCAAATCTTGCCAATTTTCAAAAGAAAATCCCAATTGTCAAAAAAACCCCTAAGTTCTAAATGGTTCAGCACTAACCTCCCTTCTTTCTCTTGGGCTTTGCAAGTGATTAAGAGGCTCAAGTTAAGTCACCTGTGTGAGTACCAAGACAGGGAAAGTGCCCTGTAATCTGGTCTCTGAATTAACCTAAAGAATATTTACTACGTGGACCAAGCTGTGTTGGGACCACCTCAAATGGAACTGTGTTTGGAAACAAGCTGAAATGGAGAGTCAGGAATCTGGTGCATGACTTGTAGGGCTAACATCACAGCTTTCAGGAACATCCTGACTTGTCAAAGTCTCCTGGGACTAGTTTCTCCCTCTTCCTTGGGCAAACTCTGATTCTAGAATGGGACAGAGGAGGAAACACCAGAGTCATGATAAACATCTCTCGAGCCCTAGTGTGTGGCAGGCAGTGTGTGTTTCATGTGTCATCTCACCTGCCTGTACATGGAGAGTTGTCTGTGTTCCGATATGGAAATACACTTAGGGGGGTTCATCCTCTTGCTCTGGGTGCCAGGGCTCGTAGACCACAGAGGCAGGATTTAGACATCAGACCCACAGATGCCCAACTCCAGAGTCTGTCCTTCAACCAGCCATACCCGAGGAGGTCAAGTTCATTACTCCTGCACCCAAAGTTTGCTTTTTTTGTATCCTTCCCTCCATTCAGTTCCTAAGTGCAATGAGGAAAGGGTTAAGAGAAATTTTCAACTCAGGACGCAAAGCCAGCATCTACTCTTCTACCCATGCTTAATATGGAGAGAGGACCTGCTGCCTGCTTCAATGTAGTGTGAAGCCACGCTTGGGGTCCCCCCGCCCTGGCCAGGATGCGGCTTTTCTGAGTCTTAGGTTGATATCTTATTTTCTAGTCATTACCCTGCCAACATCTAAGGCAGTGAAATGCAGTCAGTAAACACACTCACCCAGGCTCAAGTCTGGCTCTGCCATTCAAAAGCTCTGTGACTTTAGTAAGTTATCTGACTTCAATGAACCGCAAAATGAGGATAATGATACCTAACTCCAGGATCATTCATGTAATCTACAGACATTTAATTTCTACTATGCCAGGTCCTGAAGTTACAGAGTTGGAAGATCTAAATGAAACGATTCACATGCAGTGCTGGGCACAGATCCAGGACACAGTCAAGGCTCAATAATGAAAAGTATGGGCAAATGGCAGCTCCGAAACCCCTTCTCTAATAGCCATCACTAGGCAGGGACTGGGGAGGGAGGAGTAGGTGAACAGAGAGTGCTTGAAATGATCTTGTATAACTAAGTCTCTTTCCCCCTGGCTGAGGTCAGTTCCTGATTTTATTTTATTTTATTTTTTTTGGTCTAGGTCTTGCCCTATTTTGTCTATGTTGCCCAGGTAGTACTGATGCCATGGACTCAAGCAATCCCCAGCCTCAACCTCCCGGGTAGCTGGGATTACCAGTCACCCGCCACCGGGCCTGGCTGCTTTTTCGAGAACCACGTCTCACTATGTTGCCAGGGGTAGTCTCAAACCTGTGAACTCAAGCGATCCCTGGCCTCTTGCTTCCCAACACTTGGATTACAGGCGCGCACCACCATGACCAGCTAGTCCCTGATTTTAAATAATAACCATAGCCAGCATTTCTTGAGCATTTAACATGTGAATATGTATGTATGTATCTATGTATGAGCTTTGTATGTATGAGCATTTTATATGTATGGGTGCATATATTTCTTATATGTTCCACCCACTTCCAAGTAGATCTTATTATAGCCTTCGTTTACAGAGGAAAAACTGGAGGCCCAGAGAGGTAAGACAATTTGCCTGAGACCCCAAAGCCCATGTTTAACAGGGCTGACACTGAACCAGTTAATCTGACTCCAAAGACAGACCTCATGTCTCGTCTAAATCTGCCTTGCTGGACACCCTCTGATCTCTGCTTCTCAGGTCAGGGCAGACACCCCGAGCATCTCCACAAAGAGACACATTCAGGCAGGGGATGGTCAGAAAGCCTGTGGTGTTGTGGGAGCTGGACTTGGGGGCCACGTGCTCTCCTGCCCTTCTCTCACTCTCAGATGCTTTCCTGATCCCTTCCCTCCTACCTTTTTTTGCCTGTCCAAACCAGCTCATCCTGAAAAGCAGCCCTTGGGGAGCCCAGGAGTGGAGAAGCTGGCTGGGGCAGCCTGTGTGGGAGGCAGGGCCTAGGCCCTTTCTGCAAAAATGGGGCCCACTTTTGGGATACCTGCAGGTCTGAGTGACTCCTCTAGGCCTCAGTGATGCCAGGCCCTCTTGTCTCAACCCTAAATTGTTTAGCAGCCCAGCTTTGCTCTGGCCTTCCAGGGGAACTGCTTTGACCCAGCAGCTGCCGACTGTGCCTGGGACTGGTGTGTGTGTGGGGGGTGTTAGGGGTGTCTGGGGGTGTGTGTGTGCTCAGAACGGCCAGTTTGCTTTCACACCCTGCGGCTTCCTTGAAAATTTTCATCAATTTGGAACAAGGGAACCCACATTTGCACTGATTCCACACATTTCCTCGCTAATCCTGTGCAGATCCCTTGAAGCTTTCAGATGTAGGAAGCCTCCCCAGAAAGTAAATGTAGAGTAGTGCATGGGAGGGCAAAGGTGATCCAGGAAGGCAGGGGGTCTATTTCAGGTTTGTGACCCTGAAAGCAGAGCCAGGAGGGAAGGGTGTGCTGTGAACCCAGGGCACTGATAAGGGATCCACATCTTTCTATGCATGCTGTGGACTCATCAGCCTGCGCTAATTTTTTTCAGTTCCTTCCATAAATAAATGTGATGTCACTGACTCTGGTGGCCTGGAGTTAGAAACCCTGGTGATGAGGGTTAGCCTGCTTTAATCGAGGCAGTTGGATTTTCAGCTCTTTAAGGTCTTTCCTTGAAGGCCCCAGGCCCGCTGTCTTAGCAGTTTAGATCGTTCCTCTGACCCACCCTTAAGCCAGATTCTGCACAAGGGCAAATGGAGTTCCTGCCTTCACCAAGTTGGTTGCCTTGGTGGGGCCCTCTGTGCCTTTCTCTGTCCTTGCTGTAGATTCCCTGGCTTATGTTTGCTGTTCCACCTTTCCTGTCCTTCTTCAGACTTGGGGGTCTCACCTGCTGCTCTGGAGAGGCCACACCCTAGTTTTTTCCTTTTGGGGGCTTAGGCTTAACACCAATGAGCCCTCATGCTCCGCCCTGTCCTCTCTGGCATCCATCCTCTCCACTGTCAGAACTCCCTTCCCCAAGATAACCCCCAAAGTTTGGAGTTTCATCAGCCTCAATGGTTTGGAGACAGCCTTGTTGTGCCCGCTCCCCTTCCTTCACCAGGACCCTGAGTCATGCCTGCCCTTTCTCCATTAAAACAAAAACAGTTTAAGGCTATGTTGGTATAAAGAAAGATAATGACAATCCAATTTGGATTGTATTCTCTTTTAAAAGTTATTATTTTAAATATTTTTTTTTATTATTTTAAATACTAAGGCATCTTTATGGGCCCCTCACAGACACATTTGCCTGCTGAGTCTGTGGAGAAATCAGTCAGGTTTTGAGGGGCTGGGTACAATTCACAAAAGCATTCTTGAAAATGTTGCTATCTAGGAAAACATATGGCCTGTTAGCAGGCTGTTTCTTTTTTTGGGAAACAGCTTGGTTATGGAGAAAACCTTCTGGGGGCAAGATAACCACTCTCATCCTAACACAACTCTTTGTGATTTGCTTCCGTGTCCAGGGAAGCTATTTTACACAGCTGATGGCTGTGTTTCTATGGTTCTGTCTCCTGCCTGTTTGTTCAGCATTTTCTTACTTACTGGCACCATATTTCACGCTCCTGTGAGAGTTCTCCAAAGCATCGTCTTAACTTGGGGTGACAGACATTTGCTTCTGTGAGGTCTCTTCTGAGGCTGCTTTGTCTTTGTTGTTGGTTCTTCTTCCTTTCTTGAATTCATTCTGGATGCCCTCCCACATGGCTTCAAGTACTAAGGAGCATGGGCTATGCAGGGGGTGCTTCCAAATGGCAATGCATGTTCAGCTGTATCTATGACTTACTTAGGCCCTTGCATATTGCTTGTTATTGAGACCCAACAAGGCCCTGAGGCCCAGTTTGATTACAATCTATGTTCTATAATGGGGTCAGAGCACCAGAGCCTGAAGATCCCTTACAGGTGACTCAGTCCAAGATCCCTTACTGATGACTCGGTCTAAGATCCCTCACAGATGACTCAGCCCAAGATCCCTCACAGATGATTCAGTTCAATTTTTACACATAAGGAAACTGCAATTCAAAATGGTTAGTAGACTTCTCATGGTTAGAAAACCAGTGAGAAAGGGTCAGAAACACCATTCTTTGCCCTCCAAGTCCTTTCTCTCTCCTAATAGCTGGATTCCTCAGCTTATTGATGAGAAACTTTATTGCTGAATTGTTTTGCTGTCCCCTTTGAAAATGCATCGATTGAATGGTAATTTACTGTATTTTGTTACCATTTTCTCTTATTATTATCTAATGGGGAAAAGAAAGACAGAAAAGCTTTCCAGTACATTTTAAAGCTAAGCCTATACATTGAAATTGTTGCATTGAACATGGGAGAGGTGCTTAAGTAATTCATATCTACGCAGTGGTAACCTTAACTGTTCTGTTCAGGTTCATTTTGTCTTTGGTCTGTTGACCTACTTAATACTAAAAGTTTCTAACAGTCAGATCCATTGATCTTACCTGTTCAGAGACAAGGAGCAAATCAGTCTTTGTCCCAGAATAACCAGGCCAACGCTGGTACTGGCAACCTGAAGACAAGAAAACGTTCATTACCAAGTGGCTCTGTGCCTCAGGACCACACACATCATCTCCTGCAGAGGAAGCCACAGCCTCCACTTTCCCTTTTATTCTGAGAGGTGTTGCAAAGAAATAGGCTTGAAAATATGTTTTTCAGGTATGGGAAGTCACTATAATGACTTTTTGTTTGAGGATCTCCTTTCAATTATCTAAAAATTTTCTCCTTATTCCTCCATGTCTCTCTCTCTGTTTCTTTTTCTCTCTGTCCCCTCCTCACTCTACTAATTTACTTATTTTCGTTGATTTACTGCCTTTATGTTGGATTACATTTGGTCTTTACCTGCTAAAGTGAACTTTGGTTTATTTCCAGGAATGAAAGGAAATCAGCTCTCAATATAACTGAAGCAACAGAAAGGACAGACAGGAAGTGGAGGAGGATGAAGAGCTATTGTCCCAGGAGCATTAGCCTCTCATACCTTCAGTCTCACTTCTAATAGATGCATCACCTCCTGTCTCTCCAAACATTTATGGTCTACTGAATTGGTACCTGCAGGCTGCCCTTCCATTCCTGTAGACTTACGAAGTCCATGGAAACGATGGTTTCTGCTGTGGAATTCTCAAACTTGGTGAGTAACATGATGGAAGCAGGGATGTCCAAGGTGAAGTTGCCTGGAAGCAGGTTGATAACAGGGGGTTCAGTTGCCATGATCCGTACCATGAAGGGTTGAGACAGGATGTAGATCTCCGCAATCTGCCACATTTAGGGGAAGAAACAGAAACAAGGGGTCATGGATTAGTAAGGGAATCACACATTTGGGGTGGCTTGTGGTGATTAATCATGCACTTAGAATAGAAAAAAATCTTTAAACAGTAATAACAACAATAACACATGAAAAACAACAATGACAACTGATGCTTCTGAACATACACTATGTGCCAGGCACCTTGCCAGGGCTTTCTGTATCATCTCATTTGATCGTCACAAGATCCCTGTTTCACAACTGAAGAAAATGGGTTTTAGAGAGTGTCAGTCATTTTCTCCAGCTTCCAGGTGAATCCCTAACTGGGATTCAGACCCAACTCGAGAGCTTTGCTCAGGCCACGATGCAGGGAGGAGCATCTTCCCATCCTCATGGCCAGGCCCAAGCCTTGAAGGCCCAGCACTGAGGCTACTCTCCTGCAGCCACAAATATGGGCATGTCCCTTCATTTCCCATATAAGCTGATTATTTCAAATGCGAGAGTTTTACGGAAGGAACTGAGGACTTCTCTTGCTAGTGTATGTGACTTCATAACTTGTTCAATAAGTGCTTATGTATATTAAACCACTTTGAGAATGGGAAGTTGGAAGCAACTGGGATCAAAAAGGAGTGAAAAAAACAACCCAGAATCTCTGAGAAAGAATTGCAGTGAAACCAAGTCTAGTACCAAGGAGCCAAAGCCTGAATACTTACCCGGGAGAGCACATTGCCAAGACCTTGAGAGTTCTGAACCAAATGCTTGGAAATCTGGAAAATCAAGACCATCATGTTACTTTCATATTATGTGGGTTGCGTTTTCAGGGAAAACCTGGCATTTCTTATGTTTAAGAATCACGTTGCACCAAAAAGGCGTAGTGTTTGAAGGTGACATATTGTTTTTATAACTCAGCCATAGGAAATTGAGACTCAGAGAAGTACAGTGACTAGCCCAAGGCCACACAAGAAGGTGAGTGATTTTGACCTTGGGAACATTGCATGTAATGTCTGTATATGATCCTTGTGTAAACCTTCTACAGTCATTACCAGTAAGTCTTGCATTATATTCCTCATTTTCAGAGATTACTGAGACCTAGGGTGCTTAAGTAATTTCACATATGAATGGTTTTCAAGTTAGAAACTAGATGTAGCCTATTCTTGGCATTACATTGTACTTAGCGAGGTCACACTCAACATTTTGAACATTTGAACATTTTGAACATTTCCTCACTATGTGTACAGTTAAGACCTGTAAGATAAAAAAAAAAAAACCCATCAGGACTGTGTAATAAAAGTTGCTGGTTGACTGGCTGGAGAGTTTTCTCATTATAAAAGGGAGGGGCTGCAAGGGAATCAATGAGTATCTGTGCTATTAGTGGTCATTGAAGGGAAATTAGTTGCAAGTACCAACAGGAGAGATCTTTATGTTGGCACAATACAAAGAGTAATAATGACAATGATTAATAGGCAACATGTCCAGAGCACTCACTGTTCTGTGTCAGGCATTGGTCCAGATGCTTTACATGTACCTAAACCTTGTTAGTGTCCAAATCAACCCTAAGAGTCTGGAACTATTATTCTTCCCCTCATTTTCCAAATGGGCAAAGTCCGGCACAGAGAAGTTAAATCAATTGCAGTTGCCCCAGGTCACAGGTACTAAGTGGTGGAAGGGGATCTGGCATGATCTAAACCCAGAGCTGTGACCACATCCCAGGGAAGAGAAATGGGCAGCATCGGAATACAGCCTCCCAACATTCCTACAGAGCTCCCTTATTCACCATCTTGCTGGTGTGAAAGTCTGTGAAGGCTCGGGAATAGAAAGGATGACACAGAAACCCCAAACGATGACACATGGGCGCCGTCATCACCATTCATGAATCTGCTCACCTCTTCCGTGGAGAGAGTGACGTTGAAAGCTCCAGCGACAAAATGAGCAAAGGAGGCGGATTTCAGGAAGTACTCAGAAATGCCGATGTAGAGCATGGAGTCACTGCGCTCTGGGAGCTCGAAGGGGACCGGTGAGAAGGGGGGGTCAGCGAGGTTTTCCAGGGGGTAGAAAACGCCCTATGGGGAAACAGAGAAAGACCTATGTCTCACTGCAGACTTGAGTATGCAGAACCGAGGAAGGTGGCCCTGTTTGAGTCAGGATGAGGAAAATTCTAGAAACTCAGTAGGGACTTAAAAATGAGGCCTTTGACTCTTTGACTAGGGAACATGCTTCAAAGTTCTGATTTCTGAGCATCTCTGAGTGTATCCATATGGTGGGATATTCCTTGTTGGTCCTTTTCTCAGAGAGGAAGGCAGGTGCAAGGAGTCACTTCTGAACTGCTCCTGAGGTGCTTTGTAGCAATTCCAAACCCTTGATCTTTGAAATCAAGGACTGTTGAGCATCTGGGCTATCACAGAGAGACTCAGAAGAGCCCAGGACTCTAGAGGGTTTTCAGTGGTTATTGTGGCATTCCTACAGTCACCCTCATTCTGTAGGATGTTGCTGTGACATGTGTCTTGTGTAACACTTCACTGATTCAGCTGACTCTGAGTGACTGAAATGTAAGCCAATCAGCATTTTAAAAAATGATTTTAACTTGGGGGCAAAACTAAATGCCATCGATTTTTCTAGATTTAGCAAATACTGTTTTCACGTGCTAATGATCCAGACAGAGGTCAGCAGCCTTCAGTTAAATGGACTAACCGGAGAGTTAGGAATGGAGGTCTCAGTGAGTGCAAGTTACTGATACCTCAAGGTCTAGTAAACACAGAACACTGTATTTGCTGCCTGTTAGCCTCAAAGCTAAGTCTAGAGACAGACTTCATGGTACTTTTCTTGAAGAAGGCAGACATCTCCTGTGCAATCCAAGTCATTTATTTCCCATTCAAGAGGGTGTTTAGTCCTTTGACAGAGCAGACACACCAAGGGATAGCTCGAAAGTAAATTAAATATTTTGAAGAACGTGTGATTAATATTTCCTTCTGCACATGTTTGTTCCTGAGTCCTGACAAGGTATAACCAGATTGAGACACTTATGATGATGAAGTTACCTTCAAATTCAGGTCAATGTAATTCTCAGTAATTTCTGGAGAACTGATTAGGGAATAATCCAGCACAGTATAGTTGTCAATCTTGGTTAAAACTAAATTATAAAGAAAAGAAGAACATTTACAATCACTAAGGACTTAGTGTTACAGGACTAATGTTCCAGAACAGTATACTTTTTACATGTCTGTTGTTTAAAATAAACAATTACTCTATTTCTTAAGTAACCCATGCTCACTTTTCAAACCCCAGGAAAAGTAGGTAAGTAAAAAAAGTGAATAGCATCCTCCTTAATCACATCACCCTGGGAGAAACATTAAATTTTAAGTATCAGTTAAATTTTTGATGTGTATTCTTTTATACATACACATCCAATGTATATATACTTCTTATTTTAAAAGGAAAGTTAGACAAAAGCCATTTTTATATATTTATGTATATATAAATATATACTGTATTCTTGTATTATAATGTCTATATTCATGTACACATACATGTATATAATGTATTATATATAATGTATATGCACATAATATATTTTAATGTAGAAATACACATAGGTATATATATGTATTATATAATGTATATATACAAATATATATACTTGTACTTATATCTATATATGATTCTCCTTATAGATCATGTTGGTGTAATGAGAGGAGACTTTCTTTTTCCCTTAAATTTAATTCACTTGCCAGTTATGTACATGGCTATATAATATTGGGGGTACAGCTTCACACTTCAACACATGTACACATCTCAGTCACCCTCCACTAACCCTCTAGTGTCCACACACTATCACTTAACTTTCCTCTTTAGCCTCTCCCCCTATATTTTCTAGTTTATTTTTCTATTTTCCACAGAGTCAAGGAGTTATTTTTGTTGTATTTTGCTAGTTTGTTTTCTTTGTCATTCTGCAGATGATGGAACCACCTCAAATTTATGGTACAGTTTTCCATGTACCTAGGACTTTACTTTTTACAGGGACTATGCATACTGCTGTAGTTAGAAATATTTTGATAAAGGAAGTACTGAGAGTCCATTAAATTGGAGAAACCAATGGAATGCTCAGGCACAGTGCTACTAATTCAAGTCATCTTTGTGTTATCACTTTCAGAGAAAAGTAGAAGGTCAGGGACCCAAGAGTATCTGGAAGTAGAGGGAGGCAGCTGGGTTCTTGGGGTGCAGGGATGCAAGGGTGCAGGGGCATGGGAGATTCCTGCCTGGCCTGGGAGAGGTGCTTTCCTGAGCAGGTGAGCTCTGGGACCCGAAGTCTTGTGCCCTGTCCTGAAGAACGGTTCCTGAGAACCAACTCTTCTCTTCCTGGGTGTCAAGTTTAGTTTCTTCCAGAGATGGATGTGAGAAACCAGAAGACAGGAAGTGATTTACCAAAAGGAGGGAACAATAGGCTCTAAATATAAAAGAACGCTTTCAAATTCACCATCACCTGCATCCCATTAGTAGTCTGTGGGAAGCAGAATTGTATCCGTTTTATAGGTGAGGACAAAGAGGTTCTCAGAGGTGAAGAACTTGCCCTTCAATCTAAGCTTGGGACTCCTCCATGACATCCTTCCTCTGTTCATCTTTCTTTCCTCCTGCCTGCCCAATTCATGTTTCCCCGTCCATCTTCATCCACTCATCAACCCCTTTGTTCAGCCACCTGTCTCCTTTCATTTCTTTATCAAGGCTGTTGATCACCTAATGCGGGTTGGGTGCTTGCCTGATGCTGTGTCAAGGGACCTGCCCTCCAGGTATGAAGGAGGAACAGACAGACAAGCAGGAAATCACAGCACAGTGGAGTAAGACCACATATAAATGCACTGGGGTCCTGTTACAACCCCCTTCTTACATCCTTGCTCATTTTGGTAACTGCAGTTTCATTCTCCTAGCTTTTAAGTGGCTCAGGTTAAGAACCTGAGGTCATCCTTGACTCCCCTCATGATGCCCAGTTGAGGTATCAGCAGGTACTAGTTTCTGTTCCTTCAAGGTGTGTCCAGAGCCTGAATGCATCTCACCATCTGGGACACTGTTTCAGACTGGGGCCAGCACCCACCGGTCAGTGCACTGGCCTTCTAAGCCACTCCCTTGCCCCATTCCTGTCTATTAATATAATTAAAATTTTCCATCACTTTCCCATTGAGGTAATGGGGTGAGTCACATTGCCTAGGTTTTGAGCATATGATTTTATGCTTTGACACCTGTATCCATCAGCCTCGTATCCATTCCCCACTCTAGCCTGGACCCCCTTTCTTCATTTTGCCTGCCTCCCATCCACCCCCTTCTGTCTGGTAACCAACATTCTGTTGTCAGCATCTATGAGTTGGCTTTTGCTTTCTTTTGTTCGTTCATCTGTTTTAATTTTTTATGTCCCACATTGGCATGAAATCATATGGTATTTGTCTGTTCCTATCTAGTATGAACAGACGGAAGCTGGAGGCACCTGCTTAAAATAATGCAAACCTTGCCCAGCACTCTGTAAAGGTTTCCATTGCAGGCTGAGTGCCTTCCTTCACAGGAACCTGCAGAGCCCCAAAGATCTTACCTGGGCTTTCCTCCCCTCTGACCTCATATGCTACTCTTCCCCACTCCTGCCTTCAGCACACCCTCCTCACTGTCCCCTGACACAGCGGGCATGCTCCTGCTTCAGGGCTCTGAAGCCTGTGGTTTCCTTTATCTGCAACATTCTTGGTGCAAATCAAAAGCTCCCCATTTTTCTAGGGTTTTTATTCTCAGGTCACTGAAGGTCACCTGCTTGGGGGTTTTATTTTATTATTATTATTATTATTATTTTTTGAGACTAGGTCTTGCTATTTTTGCCCATGGAACCGCAGGCTCCCGCTGCCCAGGGTACCACAGACTCAAGCAATCCCCAGCCTCAGCTTCCTGGGTAGCTGGGATTACAAGCGCGTGCCACCACGCCCAGCTATTTTTTTGGAACTAGGTCTTGCTACAGGCCCCAGGCGGGACTTGAACCACGATCCCTAGCCCCCGCCGCTTCATAGGCTGAAGCGTACAGGTACGAGCCACCGTGCCTGGTTGCTCAGGGGGTTTTAACCAGAACAACTCCCCAGCTCCTTCCCTGCTTTATTTTCTTCTTGCCACCTATCACAGGCTGCCATAATTTTACTTGTCTTGCTTGCTGCCTGTGTTTTTCCACTAGTCTCACAAGAGTGAGGATTTCTGTCCCTGAGGCTTCCTTCTGCAGTCCCAGTAGTACAGTGCCCAGCCCATTACAGGTGTGAGCATACACTGGTGAGCAATGGATGGGGTGCAGAGAGAGAGACATTTAAAATATCATGTGGGCATAGAGAAGGCAGAACTTCAGGGTGCAGGCTGTGGGGTAAGACAGCTTGGCAGAGATTTCCTTGAACTGAATCCCAAAAGATAAAGAGGAGTGAGTGACCCAGGAGACAGGGTGCGGAAGGAACTGTGTCTCTCAGGGACCTTGGCATGGTGCTCGAAAAGAAATAGGCATGGACTAACTGTCCCCTAGATGAATACATGGATGGAGGGGAGGAAAAGCTCTTGTGGGCTGAAAGGATAGATAGCCTGTAAGACAAAGGCCAGGGATGTGAGGGCAGAGAGGTGGTTTGATTGAGGGAGCAGAGAAAGGTGCAACATGAAGCTGAGAGAGACTAGTGGGAGCCAGAGCATGAAGGGATAATCCGTGTTTAAAGCATTTGAACTTGAAGGTGAAGACAGTGAAGGAGTCACTGAGGTTAGAACCCACAGCGAATAACCCAGTTCAAGGTTGACATTCATCATCTGGAAGAGGATGGCTTCAGTGCAAGAGCTGGGTTCAAGTTGCCTAGAGTTTAAGTCTGATTTGCATCTCATCCCCAAGGCCTACAAGCAGCAGCTGATGGCCTGCCTGGCTCGACCCTGTCCTCCCACACACCTTCCTGCACTTCTCATGTGTGGAGCACAATGCAGACAGAGGAGGAGCAGAGCTAGCCTGCCTTGGAAAGCAACCTGGAGCGTGCCAGGGTTTTGCAGGCAGGGCGCGAGCCATTGGGAAGAATGATGCTAGGACTCACCCTCCAGCATGCTGAGGTTGGCCTTCAGGGCTTCCACCTGGGTGGTGATCATGGGACAGAACTGGTGGTAAAAAGAATGAAGAAAAAATACAGGTCATCTATTCTACTGGAAACATCGAGAGTGTAGATCTTGTCAACCAAGCGTCTGGCGAGAAGCTGCTCTCCTTTCTGTCATCAAGACTTTGTCTTAAATTGGCTGCTGCCTAAAGGCCTCGAGTTATGTCAACCAGGTGGCAGGTCTGTGACTGCTGCTGAATGTCAGAGCAGCTGGGAAGACACCCAGCTGTGCTATGAAAGAATGAGCCCCTGGCTTTTCTTTCTGTGGCATGACAGGACGTGTGCCCCGTCTGTGCCAGAGCTGTCACACCTGAGGAACCTGCTGAGCCTCTCCTTGTTGTGGGGTGCTGCCACCTCCCCTCTCTGCCAGCAGCCATGCCCAGTGAGAGTGGCCACAGCAGGGCCCTTTCCTTTCCTGCTGGGCTGGTTTGCATTGATCAGAAGCCCTTTTGGGTTTCTGTCTTGAATCACTTCCAAGTGCATCGCTGGGAGGAGGGAGAGCCCCAACAGTCATGCACCCCAAGTGGGTCTCTGTGGGGTGGTTCCTAACAGAGCCTTGGGAGGGAGCCTTGATAGCCTGGGCTGAATTCCTTGGCAAGTTGCCGATACTCTCTTTCTTTGCCACATGGGGATGCAAAATGCGTTTACTCTGTCAGGTGGTTGTGAAAGGAATGGGTAATCCCTGTGAAATAATCTAGTTGGTAGTGAACAGTCAGTAAATGTCAGCTGTGTTTATTTTAACCCCATCCCATCCTCACAGCTCCCCCCCCTCCCCCCGCCCCGGTAGACACTCTTGTCCCCAGTTTATAGATGGAAAGATTGAGGCTTAGAGAGGCAAGGTGAGTTGCCAGGAATTACATTGCTGGGATTTGAAATCTGGTCTAACAATGCTTGAAAGCCATGAATATGTGACACTGAGGGGTTCACAGAGGCAAAGCTCTTGGGGTTCTAAGCTGGACACAAACCCCAAGCAAACTTAATCATGAGTTTCCTGACACCTTTCTTGTCAATCAGAGGGCTGATGGAGAGATCCCCAGGCTCACGCTTGGCTGTCAGGCTAGGTGGGAGAGACCGTGACCTCCAGTGGCCCCTGACCAGTGGGGCAGTCTCTCTGGACAAGGTGCTCAGCACTATGGTTGCCAATTTCCTCACTGATGTTCCTCAAGTGCCTGCTGTTTGCCAGCACTCACTGGGCAGGAGGGGCATGGAGAGAGTGGGCACTGCTCCTGCCAGTCCCTCCAGAAAGGATTCTCCTTTCCAGTCCTCCTCGTCTTCTCATCATCTCCCCCAAAGTCTGGGTGAAGGGTGCAGGCTTCTGTGTCAGGATTGGAAAGAGGGGGGCACACAGCAGGTCCCCCTTCCCCCTTCCTCAGTCATGGGCTTCTGGAATTGAGATACTTGTCATGTTGGCAGTCTCCTCGCTGATGCTGTTCCCAAGGGTGAAAATCTCCTTCTGTCTTTCCCTTACTTTCTCTGTCCAAATCCTACCTACACTTTAAGGTCCAGGTCAAGTCCTGTCTCCTCCAAGGAATATCTCCCAGAACTCTTCCAGACCCCATTCACCGAATTTTTCTATTTCTCAGTTCAACCAAAGGGTCATGTAAGTATTGAAGTCAAGTCATTATGTCACTTGCCTAGTAAAGATTATATATTTATTTCTTTTTCACACCCTCACCTGGTGCTATTAAATACACTTCAGTTGATTGTTGAGGAAAGCATGTGTGGGGGGGTGCTATTTTGGTCCCTTCTGCATCCCTGGCCCACATTATTCAATATACTTCAGGCATTTGAGAAACTGTTATTAAGTTGCAAAGGATAGTGTGTGTGAAAATGCCTTCCATGGTACCCAGCATACTGTAGGTGCTCCACAAAGGTTTCTTGACTAAGAATTACAGCAGAGCAGAACTGCTACTGATGGGATTTTACTATAGCTGTATAACCTCTAGGGACTTACCATTTCATTTAACTTCTTTAAAATGGGTTTTTCCATGGGCTCAGCGAAGGAATTATACAGGACACTTTGGAAAAAAGGAAATAGAGAGGGCTTAGACAGGGACCATAATCTAGCCTCCCCTAGATGCCACCTGGGGATCCAGCTCCAGACCAGCCACTGTCCCCCAGGGAACGCTACTCACCTGAGCTCTCCAGAAAAGGAGACGTGGGCATGGCTCACTTGGGCATAGCAGTCTTGGAGTTTCAGGATTGGGTGACCAAACTCATTTCTGGCCAAGATCACGACACCAGTAAAGTAGACCCCGGAGAGAAACAGATCTGCTCCACCAGTATCTTGGCTGTTGACAGAAAAAGTGCAAACAAAGTTAGTTCCCAAGTCTGGGTGGAGTGGAGAGGAATCCTGTTGCTCTGATTACTGGAGTACTGTAATCTCCAGGAGGGTAGGAGCTTGTCATGTTCACCTCTGGCTTTCTCATACCTATGACAGGTTGGAGCACAGTGGGTGCTGAGTGCAATTTGCTGACTCTATGAAGTAATGAATTGTGAGAGGTGTCAGCTTAAGGAGCTTTGAGACTGTTTCATACCCAGTGCTCTGGCCCTTGTAGCGGCAAAGCACAGGTCTGTGTCATTCCTGTACATGCTTGTTTGGACAGACAGCCTTGGGATAGAGTATTTAGGAGGGTGCATATGCAGAAGTGACATTTAGATGCAGTCTGTGAAGGTTTTGAGACAGGGGTGTATGGCTATTCATCTCTCTGTTGACTTGGGACCTGATGTGAGGTGGGTGATGAGCCAGCAAAGAAATGAATACTTGAAACTATGTTACTTATGGGGGAATATGTCAACTCCCTACAGTCTACAGGGCTGGAGCTCTTGAGATGGGGATGGACCACCACCACTTACAGATGGATGCAGTGGGTGCTCAATAAATGGCTGCTAAATGACCTAGTAGGTCGATGAATGTGTAGTTTGGGGCACTAAACAAGACCAACTAAATATTACATCCAGGACACTGACTTGCATGCCCTGGCTGGTTTGTCAGTGACCTTGAATTTGACCCCTCTTTTCTATATGAGGTGCAGAGGCCTTTTGGAAGAGGGAGAACTGGGCTTAAACTGACTCCCTCCCTCTGACCTCGTGGGAGGCTCCATTTGCCACCAGCTACAGATGGGGAGTGTGTTGAGTGCTGGGTTCAAGATCACATGGTGATATGGGGGGACTAACATGTTGAGCACACCTCTCTCACTGCCAAGGATTTCTAGCTCTGAGAAAATCTTAAATGACATTTTGATCAGTTGCTGTGTCTTTAAGGAAAGGATGCTTTTCAGCCCCCCATTACCACTCCTTTCTCCCCTAGCCTGCTTCCCCCAACAGAGATACCCCGATTTAAATCTCTCCTGGAAAAATGCTCCTGAGAACTATCTTGAGAGGGAAAGAAGCCTAACATTATCAACATCAGCCATTTTATACACTTTCAATTTTGTTCCATTTCCCGCCAAATGGCAGCAGGCTTTCCCATACTTACAAAAGCGGAGACTTGACTTCCCAGTCTGTGCTGATGTTGGCGGTGCCATGGTTGGTCAGCACCTTGATGCCCACGCCAGGCACAAAGGCTAATGAGGTATTTGGAAATGAAAAGTAATTGATTTTTATGCTGTAAAACAAGAAACAGGGGAGTTAGTATCCCTCTTCCAGCACATTTGTAATAAGTAGAGTAAAACCAGGAAAGCTACTAGAGAGCTCACAACAGCTCTAAGAAATGTATCATTAAAGTAGAATTCAGATGACAGCTCTGACTCTCTACCCAGAAGGGAAACTCAGGTCTGTAGTGCTGCTGCCTCTTAGCACAGCCTTCTATCTCCCTTCTTGCCCTTGCCAGGGAACCCTTGAGTCTAGTCTATATCCTTCATCCTTCAGAGGAGAGATGAATATGTTTAGAAGCAAATTTGCAAAAAGCAGTTTTTTTTAAAGACAGAAAAAAGTACTGTATTGCCAGGACTATGTTTTCCTTGGCAATTCTGGTATTTCTCAGTGAAGGGGAGGTGTTAGTATTTCAGTGGGACAACTATTTTTATAAACTATATAATGTACATCGCAAGTCATCTGGCATATGTACCAATGAGAGGTGGTCCCTCCATTGTCAAAACAACGCAGTGTGCCTTCTTCATTTTTTTAGAATAATTTATTTACATATATATTTCACATCTTTGTATTCCCTGGGGTTCATCCACCACTTCCCCTCCCTGACCGCTCCCACTGCGGTGTGCCTTCATGTTTCCAAAACCACTCATTCCCTAGTCGAGAACCTATTTTATGAATATTAATATTTTCCGAACAGTCAAATAAGGAAGTAGGAGGCAGTAGATTGCATGTAATCCATAAAGATAGATGACCACATGCCTATAATAATAAAGTATTATTATGGAAATTGAGGGATTACTAGCTGCCAGACACTGTATCAACTCATTTACATGTATCAGCTCATTTTAACTCTACCAAGAATACTACGAGGCCATTGCTGTTGTTGCAACTTGCCATTTAGAGAGAAGAAGATAAAAAAACTTGCCAAGAGTCATAGAAAACAGGAGAACCAGACTTGGAGGCCTTCCTGATGTGTTTTTAGACTGTGTTCATAACCAGTAGTCTCCTGTTTACATCATGCACTGTGCAAAGGGCACTCAACTTAGAACTATGCTTCGTGCTTGCTGTATAAGAGGTATGGGGAAACATGTCACCTCTCAGTCAATCACTCCAAGGAAGTGTTCCTTAAGGATCGGAGGGAGGACAAAGTGGGATCATCCATGTGGCACTGTGAACTAGGGTTAGGAAGAGTCTAAAACATAGCTGTGATAACTGATGGGAAATGTTTCATCCAACTAAAAGGTTTCTGCACAAGAAAATTGAATCACGGGCACACTGTTGATTGGGAGAACATCATGTATCTGACAAGGGATTAGCATCCAAAATTATAAGGCTGAAAAGCAACAATAAAAACCATGATTAAAAGATGGACAAAAGATTAGAACAGACACTTCACCAAAGAAGACACCAAGGTGGCCAGTGTGCACCTGAGAAGATGTTGCCCATCTCTTATTAGGGAAATGCATATGAAGACCACAGTGAGAGATCACCTCATACCTGTGGGAATGCTATTATCCAGAAGAAAAGAAGCCACGAGTGTTGGAGAGGATATGGAGTAAAGGCTGCATACATTATTGGTGGGATGTAAGTTGGAGCAGTTAGTTATTATATGAAACAGTGTGGAGATTCCTCAAAAAAGTAAAAGAAATTCTGTAGGACTCAGTCATCTCATTTATAGGCATTGATCTAAAAAATATAATAACAAGAGCAACAACAAAAAAATCCCAAAATATGAAAGAGATAGATACACTCCTTTGTTTAGTGCAGCTTTATTTTTATTTTTCACATTTTAAAAATGACAGGTTTATGAGGAAAAGGAGAAAGAGTTGCTGCTGTTTTTGAAAGGGAAAAGTTTGTGAAAAGAAACACCTGTGTAGACACAGCTGGGCAGTTTTGGGACGAGAGCTACTATTGCAGAATTGTTTATAATAACCAAGATCTGGAAACAACCTGAATGCCTGTGGACAGATGAATGGATAAAGAAGTATATACTCAATGGGATACTATTCAGCTATGAAAAGATGAAAACCTGCTACTTGTAACAGCATAGATAGAGAGTATTATACTTAGTGAAGTAAGTCAGAAGGATAAAGACAGATGCTGTTACTTCACTCATAAGTGATATGTAAAGAAAACAAATAAATGGATGAACTAAATAAAAGTAAACTTTTAGATGGTAAGACCTGTTAGTGGTTACCAAAAGGAAAGAGGGAAGAGAGGTGGGCAAAAGGGGACACTTATATGGTGAAGAACTTAAATGCACTTTATTTAAAAGTAAAATATACTATTTCAATAATTTTATATTATTTTTATTATATGACTATTTTATATTATATTTTCTATTATATGATTACATGTTGAAATGATAATATTTTAGGTAGATAGAATTTAGCAAATATTATGAAATTACTTTCTCCTGTTTATTTTCCCCCTCTTAGTGTGGCTACTAGAAATTGAACTTAATGAACTTAATGTAGTCTATGCACATACTGATTTTTATGATACATTGTATAATTGTATAATGTCACAGTGCAGTGTCACAACAATTAAAAAAGACGATGTATTATATCCCTTTTTTCACATCCTTTTCTACTTCTCTGTCACACATCGTGAGTATAACTGAGAGGGGATGGCAGTAGAGAAGAACAGATCTTAAAATATTTTATTTGGGTATAGTTTTAAACTTTGTTATAACTGCTGTAGACCATTCCAAACTGTGTTGGATCACTGAAAAAGATCATTTCTTTTTAGTGGCTCCGAGGCCACAGCAAACATCCTGATTGCTCATGCTGTTTCTGTATATCTTTCTCTAGGGAAGATGCTGAGGAGTGGGGTTACTGGAGTCAGTGGATCAGTGAAATAGTGGAGTCAGTGAAATAGCATTATCCAATGGGAACAGAAGGCAAGTCACACATGTAATTTCAATTTCTAGTAGCCACACTAAAGAGGGGGCAAAGAAACAGGGGAAAGTAATTTTATAATATTTGTTGCTAAATCCTATGTAAAATATGATCTTTTCAATATATAATCAATATAAAATGACTGAGATAGTTTTCCTTTTTCAAAATAATTCTTCCAAATAAATCTTCATGAGTGTATTTTATACTCATGGTACAATCTAGACACTGAATTGTCATCAGGAATACTTGGCCTATATTTAACTTTGACAGAATCTTCAACTGAGAAATGAAACTTATACCCTCAGATTGGTTTCAACATACTTAAAATAATTTTTCAGTAGCTTCACTGAAGATCAGTTTGTAAATGAAAATGAAACAAATTTTATGATAGCATGGATGTACCTAGAAGAAATCATATTAGCAGAAATAAGTCAGAAAGAAAAAGACAGAAACCAAATGGTTTCACTAATATATGGACAACCAAATGAAAGTACATACACATGGGGAGGGGGAACCAGTTGGAGTGACCAGGGAGGGGAGGTGGTGGGTGACCCCTGGGGATTACAATGATGTGAAATACATATATAAATAATTTATATAATAAAAAAATTCAAGTACAGGAGAAAGGGAAAAAGTGTCCATTCTCTGCAAGAAAAAAAAATTCACATCTTTAGCTACACTTCTCATTTTCAAGTGCCAAGAATCATGTGTGGTTAGTGGTTACTGTTTGGATAACACAGGCTGAACATTATTGTATTCAGTTCATCTATTCCCATTAGTGATGCATGGGAATACCCATTTTCCCCTCATTTTTAGCTACACTTGATAATATAGAATTCACCCCTTTTTTTTCTGTGTGGCATTATCATGGTAATTAACAATTAGTTCTGTAAGCATATATTTAATGTTTAGACCAGGGGACATACCTGTGTCATTTGCTGGAATATTGACTATGGCTTATGCAATGCCACATTGCATAGTAGGTGTTCAATAAATTCTTATTGTATAACTGGCTTTATTACAGACTAGTGTATCTGTTAGAAACCTTCCCCAGGTCACATCCAAACACCCCTCCCCCCAAAAAACTTAGTTTTATGTGACTTCTTAGTTCATGGGAATATTACCCTGGACAATAGAAAATTTGTTATGCAAAGGGCTGGAGTAACAGGAAATTATGGCTCGATTGATATAGTACTGTGGCAAATTGTGAACCACAGAGAATTTGGTTTCATAAAAATATCTTCACATTTGTCACAACATCTGAGCTTCACTGTTCAGTGATTTTGACATTTGATTTTATTACTGTAACATGGTAGAAAAGATTAGAACTGCCACCTGGAATCCCCTTAGGGAGAGAAATTTATTGATGGAAAATTGTTTTGAAAAACACTTAGAGGACCAGGGGAGATTCTTTGCTACTTAAGAAGGGGTGGAATTGCTCTACATGGGACCAGGGGGAGAAACTTGTTGCCCCAGAGGAGGGATCTAGGTCCAGATAATGAGGGCAGAAGGCCATGGATCCTGGGACCCAATTCTGTGATGTCTGAACCTTGACTAACCTTGAATAAAATAAGACAGGTTTTGATGAAGTAGGTCTGTTTACGAACTGGGGTTATTCTCTAGATATAGGTTTTTGAGAACAGTGGCAGCCATATGAGAATAGACAAGAATTTCATTTTGAATTCAAAGGGTAAAGAGGTTTTTGAGTCAGAATCTACTCTGAGTTAGAATTCTCACTTTAGGAAGCAGGTGAGCACATGGAGACACCAAGCTGGCCACCCAGGTGGCTGTGATCCACGTGCAAAAGAGAGAGAAGACTTGGGCCCAGGTGTTCTGAAACCCATGTAAACTCCATCACTCCTCTTGGCTCATTTATTTGCTGAGCCTTCCAACAGACGAGGGTGAATTTCTACTCTGTGGGTCCCAGTGGTTAGAGCAGATCCACCACGTACAAGGTGGGATCCACAACCCTGCTGGAAGTTTTAAAGACTAATTTTGTGGCTGAAAAAGTGGTCTTCTCTTTTACTTACTTTGAAAAATTGTAGTTCACATAGTCAACCTCCAGAAATTCAAGGGATTCAGAACCTTCTAAATCTGGGATGTCTTTTTCTTTCACCATTTGCTCAATCATCTCCATTCCAACTTGAACGCCTGCGAAGGAACCAAAGTACTTATTAATTTAATAATAATGTATTTATTAATAATGACAAGGTAACATCATAAGCTGTGGGGTGTCGAAAATAGAGATATGCCTTAGATAAAGGAACACCTTTATCTTTCTTGTCCTCTCTGGCATATGAGAGATGGTTACCAGCAAGTTTCTTATCTGTGATGGCAGCTCCCTAATCTCCTAAGAATGTCCCACCAAAGAGACATATCCCTGGAAAGATAAGAGTGTTTACCCCCACAGATATTTTGCCTGTCTAGGTAATGAATCCACCAACCTCCTACCATGTGTCACATACCACGGGATCCTGTGTTTTTTTCTTCCTTATTGCCTCATTGTACCAAGGTATAAGAGAGCCCCTTCAGCTCACAATAAACTGACTTGGTCATGCTCCCAAGTCCCAATCTGTGAGCTGGCCTCATAGATCATTATTAGTCTTTTCTGTCTCGTTCTTCCTCTTTTCCAGCACACAGTACTAACAATTAGCCATATAGTGGAATTTCATGTATGATGCATGCTTTTAGATACTTATGCATATGATTGCTTCTGCTTCAGAGATGAAAAGGCAGTTCCTCAGAAAGGCTAATGGACTTGCCCAGGTCACCAGCATGAATAGCATGAGAAATTTTCCTTATGTGACCAGGGTTTAAGACTGTTACCACAGGACAATGGGATAGGAAAAGTACAAAATGTCTCATTATTTACATCTCACACACATTGAAACTAAGCCTCAGAGAAGTTAATGTTTGCCTATGTCACACAAGTAAGAACCAGTTAGTTTGGGCTCAGAATCCATACCTCTGGTGGTCCCAGAAAGTTATTTCAATGCTCTTCTCCACCAGGGTCTGTAAGCTCAGGAAATTTTAACTGAGGACTCATGGCCCATTGGAAATTCTTGAAAGTTTAAGAAAAGACCATGAGAGAGTGTGTGTGTGTGTGTGTGTGTGTATGTGTACATGTGTGCATGTGTATGTGGCATTCTTCAGGGGAGAAGGGCCACATTTTCATCATTTCTGTTAAGGATCCCAGCATTCCAAAGAGGTTAGTGATTCCTGTTTTTATTGACTACTGGAATGAACCTCTCTTGTGTGACAGCACCAGAGGGCATGTTTCTCTATGTTGATGCAGAAAGAAGCCCTTTTCCACATTAAAGAGCTTGAAAGAGGAACTTAAATAAGGATGAAAATGACCTTTTAAGTTTAAACTTCACAAGGAGGAGGTGCTACCTTTTGCTCTTTGTCCTTTGCATATGCTCATATCCATGTACCCTAATCTCAGTAGAGATGGAGAAGAGCAGTTCTTAACTTTGGTCACATCACAAGTCACATTGTAAATGGGGATATAAGGATAGAATGTAAAGATGGAACCAAGGACACCACCAGAAACTGAGCTTTGAGTTCCAACATAGTCACTTACTAGTTTTGATACAGGGTAGTGATGCAGTTAACAATGAATTGTATTGGCACCAAAAATACCCTGGTGGGTGGAGTCTGAAAGACCCTGTGAGAGAAAATGGGAAGCAGGAAAAGAGGGTGAATAAAAAGGGAGGAGCATGGAGAGAGAAAAGAGGAAAAAAAAAAGAAAGAGTTGAGAATGGCAGACTGATAGAAGAGGCCCATGTAGCCTGCCAACAGAAGCCCCCTGGAAGAGTGAACTGGAGGTGGCAAGGAATCATGCTGGGAGAGTGACCAGCAGAGAAGTAGCAGGTGTGGAGTTGGATGCCAGAACAACAGGCTGGGGGTAACCAGGAGTTGCTGAGTGAAGGCCTGGTAAATGTGGCCAGACACTGCTAAAGGCAGGCTTTGTAAAGCAAGTGCCTGGAGCTGCAGCAAGGCAGCAGATTTGGAAAGCTGATTTAGAATAAGCATTTTATTGAAGCAGTTTGAAGAGCCTTGGAGAAGCAGAGTAGCAGGGCACACTAGAGAAGAAGTGAAGAGAAGATGCTGAAGACTGGACATTGCAGGGTGCCTGCAGGTTTAGGAGGAAGGACCATCTTGGACATACGTTTGGGACTTTCGGACGAAATGGTACTTGGGGTGAAATAACTGGTCACTTGTGGCATTAGGGACTTTTTGTTTTCCTGGTTAATTTCCCTTGTTAATAAAACCCTGTTGTTTAAACTGCTTTGTAACTTTAGCAACTGCTGTGCGCATGGGTGTTGTGAGCCTGTGACTTGTTGGTTGAAAGCTTCTGCCCATTTTCAACCTGATTTCAGTCTGATTCTGGGTGTTACAACAAATCTCTCCCTTACCTTAACATGGGGACTGTAGTGACCTTGGAAGGGTCTGTCGATAATGTGTGAAATAACAGTTGCCAGTATTTGTTGGGCATTTGCTATTGTCATGCCCTTTTCCAAATGTTTTATGTGTATTCACTCATTTTCTACAATAACCTCATGGTTGAAAACTATGATGATTATCTCCACTTTAATAAATGTTGTATAGATGCTACTAGTAAGAGGTACATTACTTTATCTTTTCTGGAAAGATGTAAGGCATAAATAATTAATGACATAAAAATAAAAATAATTTGTATTGAGCACCTGTATATGCATGGATACTCCCTACACATTCTCGGAGCAACCTTCTGAGATCAGTGTTATTATCACCATTTCATGCAGAGGCAGCTGAGGCTCAGAGATATGCATTAATTGGCCCAAGAGTCACAGCTAGAGAGCTTTTCCAGGTCTTGGGCGAGTTGGGGCGGGGGTGCAGGGCATGGATTTTGAGACCTGGCAAAGTAGCCCTGAGTTGATATCTTGCTTTGGCCCCTTTAAAGCCATGACCCCAACATGGGCAGTGTTATTTGTTCATAAAATTTAGGCATTTCTGTCACTAATTGTGTCTGGAAAACAGAAGTTAAGAATGGCCTAAAGCAGATAAGGTTACTTCCTTCTTTTACTTCGTTGCAAATCTTGAGCAGCCCTGGTGAATATAGGGACCAAGCACCCCAGGCTGCTGTTTGAAGGCCAGGGTGGGGAAGAGAAAATGAATCACTAGGAGGTGTGAGGGGAAATTGGAGCCTCTGGTTTTCAGGAGGGGAGGGAAAGCAAGAAAAAGGAGATAAGAAGAAAGGAGCAGAGACTAGGGAACAGACTTTTGGGAAGAAGAGACATGAGAATGGTGGGCTGGTAAAGAGGAGCCCAAATGACCAGGCTAGGCAGAAGGCCCCTGGAAGAGTGAGCTGGTACCTGGAGATAGCCAGGGATTTGGAAAGCTGATTTGGCACCAGCATTTGTTGAAAAAGTCTGAAGAGCTCCGGAGAAGCTGAATAGCTCAGAACACTGGAGAGAGAAGAAGCAAAGAGAAGATGGAAAAAAAAAAAGACTGGACTTTGCAGAGTGTCTGCCTCAGGTTTGGAGGGGCAAAAGAGCACCATCTTGGACATGTGACTTTGGAACCTTTGGGATTAAAACTGGTGACTGGGGTAAGATAACTGGCCACTTGTGGCTTTAAGGACTTTTTATTTGACTTTCTGTTTTCCTGGTTGATATTCCTTGTTAATAAAACCCTGTTGTTAAATTGCATTTGACTGGCAACTGCTACACATGGGTGGTAAGAATCTGGGTGGCAGAAGCCTCATTTTAAAAGTGCCCCCTCTCCCAGTTTCGGCTTGTTCATTCAAGGCTTCTGCCCCATTTTGCATACGGTATCACCTTCCTCGTATGTGAATTGGAAAATTTAGTTCACCCCCTTGAGACTCAGATTCCTCCTTTGTGAAATGACTGAACCATCTTCCTGGGGTGGATGGAGAATTGAAGTAGCTCAGGCTCCTAAGGCACGTGTTGAAGGGTCTTCCATGGTAGATGCTGAAGACATGACTCTGAGCTCAAGACCTGGCCTTCTGCCCCATCTGTGAATGATCCTGTCTGAACCACAGGTCACACAGAACAGAGGTCTAATTTTTTTTTTTTTTTTGATCACCAGCTCCACTTCCATATGAGAAAACTCTTTTACCTGATGTGGTGGTATATTGAGGAAAAGGTCAGAACTGATCTTAGGGATGGAACAAGTTGTTCTCACAACTTTAATACTGTTATCGATTTCTGATAGGCATTTCTATGCACATCATCATAGTAATCAGGTAGACACACATCTACATCTTGTCTATTTCTACATACCTTAGGTTCATATAACAACTGTGTAAGATGAATCAATTTCAAGTTCCCTGTGCCAGATGAGATACTAGGGGATGTTGCCTCCCCCGCAATTGATTTCCTCCCCAACTCTGCTCTCTACTACCCCCTTTTCTGTTTTTCCTCCCCATCTCCTTTTTTTTTGCCCTCCCTCCATCCCTCTCTTCTTTTCATTCTTTCCTACTGTAACAGGAAGGGCAGTTTTTGGTTATACTTAAGTATATCTCAGACTAGCAGTGCTTGGCCGGCTGCTTCATTTAATAAAGAATGAGAATGATCTATCACCTACATGCAAATAATCTCAGTGAAAATTTGCAGAAGAGAAACAGACCCATATACTTTGATTTTGCAGTCCCTTTGCAGATGGGTCTGCCCCATCCCAGCTTAGCCCAAGGGAACTCTCAGTGCAATGTTTTACTCTCCCTGTGTCTATAACATCTTGGACATAGCCATTCTTCATCTTTCAGTATCTCAGATGACTTTGCACATCCAGTAAATGCTATGAAGCATCTCAAGAAAAATGCATTCTCCTTATTCATGATCAATTTACACATGGTTTTAGAGGACTCAGGTTCTTTTCAAAATCAAACTCTTTCTGAAGCTCTAAGGTATTACTTTTACTCTCAAGTTTTTCTTGTTCATCTTTAGAGCTTCAAGGCATTCATTTTGTATGCATGTGGGTGAGAGAGAGGAAGGGAGGGGGATGAGAGAGACACAGACATGGTTGTGCTTGGTGAGCACAGTCTCTAGGTAATACATTCTCTTCTGCCATCTAGGCAACTTCTGGCCAGGGTCTGGGTCATCCACAGTGCACTTGTCTCAGTTATCACAGAGTCTAGTGTAAACTTCTGGGTTTGGTCACAGACTCCACCTGCTTTGTGGGGGTGGGAGGCGACAGACTGACTTCTGAAAGAATCAGAAACTTTACTCACCATAGTCCAAAGCTCGCTGAGTAGCTCTTGCCTTGATTCCAGGGTAAATGGCTTGAGCGGATGAGATGCAGAGATTCCACAGGAGACATCCCCAGAGAACCCGGACTATCCTTGTATACATCTGCAATCAACCAACATGTATAGTGTCATTAAATGACTTACCAACTCTATACTTCATCATTTTTATCACTCCCAGAATTCCCACCTTTCTGCCACCTTTCTCCATCCATCCATCCATCCATCCATCCATCCATCCATCCATCCATCCATCCATCCATCCATCCATCCATCCATCCATCCATCCATCCATGCATGCATGCATATATCAATCAACCACTTATTGAATACACTACTATGTATTCTAACTGCCAAGGATGTAAACATGACCTATGTCATGACCTATGTGTGGCACTGACCTCTACTTTCCACAGATTAGTTGGGAATCAGACATACACACATGCGCAGATAGTTACACACAACACAGTATAAAGCAATTTGATGAAATAAAAATGCTTTGATGTAAATATAAAGATAGGAATAGGCCCTAGGAATGGTGGTGGGAGGAATGGGGGTATTCTTGACTGTTTGAGATGCACCAGTTTGGAAAGATGGTCTCAGGGGTATGAGGCAATCACCCATATGCTTAAACACCCATTAGTTACTCCCCTTTACCCATAGGCTCTTGGCATGGTCAGCAAGGACTTCAGAACTGGCTCTAGACTTCATCAGGACCCTTGTCCCTCCTTTCCTGTCTAAAATGGCTACATTGAACTATTTGCTTTCCCGTGTTTGACCAGTTTTTTCATGATTGGGGGCTTTATGTTGAACCCTCTGATGTGAACACACATGCATGTATACATTCCCTTATTCCCCATCCTTGTTCTACTACTACTTCTGGGTCAGGAACTTGCTGAGTGCTGGTGAGTATGTCTTTCAGGGCCAGTGCCAATGGCCCCTCTGTGAAAACCTCTTTACTTTTCCATTTTTCATGGAGATTATTACCCTCTCCTGTGTGCTTCCACCACGCTCTCTACCATTCTCCTGTGGTGTTGAAGCATATCTCATTGACCCATGCAGGATGACTTACCATCCCTGTCACTCACCCACCCACCAGCATCACATCACCAAGGGCTTGTTGTAGCCCTCTGCCTGGTCTGGTTCCCTTTCCACCTCTGGCTATTGGAGACTCCATAGCTAGTGGGGGCCTTTTAAAATGCAGGTCACATTGTGTCATTCACCCTGTCCCTGCCCACTTACAGCCTCCAGTGGTTCTACATTTGACTGGAGCAAAAACCAAAGCCCTCCCTCCAGCAGCAGGGACCTGTCTGGCTCCACACCTCCTTCCTCATCAACCTCCTTCCTCCACATACTTCCTCGCTTCAGCATTTGAATAGTGACTGACACACAGGTGGAAAGTGGGTCAATACTGGATGATTGATTAATGACTGCATTAAAATTTCTTCCTTGAGACTGTGATGTGAGCCAGGTGTGCCTTTGGTTCTTGCAACATGCCAGCCATCTTAGATCTTAGTATGTACCTCTTCATACTAAGGTTGTCTTCATTTGTCCCTTGATCACTGGGGTTGTGTCTAACTTCTATACCTTCTGAGTCTAATACAATGCCTGAGGCTTAGTAAACACACACAGAAATATCATAATAGGCATCTCCAAGGAGAGGGATTACATCTTCCTGGTATATCGCCAGTGCCTGGTGTATAGAAAATGGTTCATGTATATTGTTGAATGAATGTACTCAGTGGATCAAGGTACCCATATCCTTGCCAGAGGAAGCACAGTGCCAGAAGCAACAGTGACACGGGCTTTTTTTCATGACAGCCAAGTGAGTAACACATTCATGGGTCTGGCTTCTAGTTCTGGGAGTTGATAACCTGAGTGTGCTCTCATTGCTGCATTCACACAGGTGCCCACTGAAGGAGCACACAGATATGAAATAAATCAGAGAAGCATTTGTGAGGGTGTCCAGGAAGAGGAAGTTATGAGAACCATGCATTTAGACAGAGGGAGGGGTCAGGCAAGGTCTCCACCTTGCCTGGGATTGAAGGGAGGGATTGAAGAGGGGCTAGAATTCAGGAATAGACTGAAGGAAAGGGTCATTGTAGGACAAAATGTGTGTGTGTGTGTGCTATTGGGCTGAGATAACAAGAGGCTTGATAAAAGGGGATTGTGTGGCCTCATAGGTGAGGTCACAGAGGTGGCAATGGGATGATAGACAGAGGCTATTCCAGAGAATTTCCTGAATGAGCAGAACAATCAGCTGGGGAAGGAGTGTTCATGCAGGGTTGTTGGTAGCCTTTCTTGGACTTTTGTGTAAAATGGGCAAGTGTGCCCTCTGACAGCCAGCCTTCTGACACAGCAGGAGGCCCATGGCAGGAGGCTTCTTGGCAAATCCCGCAACAGTGTATCCACCCAGCTTGGTAGGGAGAAGCAATGGATACCCTGCCCCACTCACTCCTTGGCCAGTATTTTGCCTGTGCACACATGGATCTGTGCTCAGATCAGTGAGTGTTTGTGCAACTACCTTGCTGGTGGGACATGAGATGGCGCGTGAGGGTCTCTATAGTGCATTCATCTACTTTCATGTCCCAGTCTGGCATGGTCTACCAGGGCCTATCTCTGTATACCCCACATCCAGATGAACTGACTCCCTAAACATATATCCCTCCTGAGGTCTTTGCTATTCCCTTACCTAGGCTGGCAGAAACAGATGAACATATGTTTCTGATACAGGGTAGTGATGCAGTTAAAAATTGTATGGGTGCCAACATACCTTGGTGGGCAGAGTCTGAGAGAAAGACCCTGCAAGAAGAAGCGAGAAGTACAAAAAGGCAGATAAAAGGAAGGAGTGAGGGAGCAAAAGAAGAGAAGAGATGAGAATGGTGCACTGATAGAACAGGTTCACATGGCCTCCCAGGGGAAGCCTCCTGGAAGAGTGAACTGGAGGTGGAAAGGAGCCATGGTGGGAGAGTGGCTGGCAGAGAAATAGCTGGTTTGGAGTTGGATGCCAGAATGGCAGGCTGGGGGGTGACGAGAGGTTGCTGAAAGCAGGCCTGGTGGATTTGGCCAGATGCCACCGAAGGCAGGCCTGATAAAGGAAGCACATGGAGCCACAGCAAGGCAGCAGATCTGGAAAGCTGATTTAAGATCAGCATTTTGTTGAAGCAGTTTGAAGATCCTTGGAGAAGCAGAGCAACAATGAACACTGAAGAAAAAGCAAAGAGAAGATGCCAGAGAAAGACTAAACTTTGCAGAGTGCCTACCTCTCAGGTTTGGAGGGGCATAGAGGCACCATCTTGGACATGTTTGGGACTTTCAGACTAAATGGTACTTGGGGTGAAGTAACTGGCCACTTGAGGCTTTAATGACTTTTTGTTTTCCTGGTTAATTTCACTTGTTAATAAAACCTCATTGTTTAAATTGCTTTGTGACTTTGACAACTGCTGTGTGTGCGGGAGCCGGTGATGTGGATCTGGTAAAAAAAAAAAAAGTCATATTTTAAAAGGTGTTGTTTTTTCTGTGGCTTATTGGCTGCTGGCTTTTGCCCCCTTTGACCCAATTTCACTTTCTAAAGGTGCATTTTACGTATGTTTGTTTTTCTAGACCTTGCTCCCTTTATGTCTATCTTAAACATAGCCTTCTTTCTGAAGCCATCTGACTTCCCTAAAGTACCTCCTTTCTTTTTGATCCCTCAGTAAAAAAATGTTTATTCCTGTGTATGTGCTTATTTCCTTGCTTATTGTCTGCTCCCTCTACCAGAATGCAGGTGCTGGGCAGGCAAAACCTGGTAACAGGTCCCAAACCATATTCATGTTTTGGACATAGGGGTGATTGACAAGTGTTGGTGGACTTAATTAATGGGTCTGATGTGAAGGACTAGCTCTCACCTAATCATCTCTTTGCAGATGCATTCGTTGCATGCATATGCTCATCAGAGCAAAGGCTGACACTAGTCTTGGAGCAGGGGTAGGGAGGCCAGGGTCAAGGGGAAGTCAGCGGGTCAAGGTGGTGAGAGTGGTGACTGTTTACTAGTTTATACTGGGATATTTTAATTTTAACACCACTGTGGCATTATGCATCCAGGGTGATTCCCCACCCCCCCCAACCCCCAGGGTGACATTTTCAGTCCTGCCAAGTTAGTCTGGGATATATAATCTACAGAAAGGGTCTCAGCAGCCATGCTGGGGCTAGGGTCAGGGAGGGTGGCTTGAATGGTCAGCAGACAATCTTTAGGAAGGCACAGAAGAATGAGAGTGAGAGCACAGGTGGAGGGGTTCACTCAGGGAAAGAGGGGCTCTGTACAAACAATGGATAGTCTGAGGTTTAGAGAAAATGGGAGGAGTGGATAAGCAAGTGTGAAGTCCTCCCTATTCTGGGAAGCCTGGTAATGTTATCAGCTCCTTCTGCTCAGTTAGAATAGATGTAGGAGTTAGGTCCAGTAATCATCTATGCCAGGCCTTCTTGATCCTTTCATTGTATTAGTGGGTGGTCAAGGGAGAGGGAAACAGACAGAGGTGGGCAGGACTATGGGAGTGAAGGTGTCACTCCTGGGGCTCAAGCTCATGGCTATGGACCAACTGGTATAGAAGTGTTTCCACATTTTAACAAATGATGAGATCATGCCTATGAGTAGTCAGGCGAATATCACCATGGGCCAAGAGCTGTAAAAGGATTGCTCACACTGACGCAGACATAAGAGGGCTCTTTTAGTAGAAGAAAACATTTCAAAGCATTGGGAAAGAGTGGAGACTAAAAAAGTCTATGTCCATTAGGCCCTATGCTGGTTAAGGTAGAGTTTAGGTCTTTGCCTGGTAAATAGTTGGAGCTTAATAACTGTTCACTTGCTGATCAGAGATTCTGGTTGACTAAGAAAAACTCTAGAAAAGCTGAAAAAAAGCCAGAAAATCAAGCCAGCAGATAAACAACTCTCTGTTTCTACAGTGAAAAAAAGCATCATGAACAAAAAGAAAGACATTACTTGCCAATAAAATAATGACTAAAATAATGAGTGGGTATTTATCATTTGTAAGATACACAATTCTTTGTGGATGATTATCCTATGGATAATACAATAATAAGCCAGAGAGTTATTAGCCTATGTCCTTTTTCAGATACGTGAACACACATCCACAGGCATAGAGTCTCAATGACTGGCCAAAGATGACAGAGTAAGGCACACACCTGACACACAAACCTCTAAGTTCTTCTACATCCTAATCTTAGCATTGATGAATTTCTTTTTTTTTTTCATGTAATGACTTAATAAGTGCTAGATGATTTTATTCTCATCTTGTAAATTATAAGTAGGAGTTGTTAGTAGGAATTGATTGGTGGTATCTTCAACATGGAAAAACTTCATCTGGAAGCATCTGGAAATTTTCAAGCATCAAAGTGAAAATCCCTTGTATTTGCTGGGTAAAATAGAATTTTAAATTCCCTTCCAGCAGTAAAAACCTGTTTTCCCTTCTTGGTTAAAGGAAGTTTTTCATGTGGTGTACTTTGATGGGGCTCCAGGAACTCCAGATTACACATAAAAAAAGCATAGTTTTTCCTCTAGAAATTTTTATGAGTGAATGAAATTGCTAGGTTATAAAGGGATGGATTACACATAACTTTCAGTTGAATTGTTTGGTGAGGATGATAATTTATGGGCAGGGGAGGAAAGGAACCTTGTCAAGCAAGGTGATGACTCCTAAAAAGGTTAAGTAATTTGGCTGACAAGTAAGGGCAGGGTGAGTTGCCTGTTAAAAGAAGGGATCCAAGTTGATTTGAAAACCCTGTCAGCAAGTTACTTATTTTGTTGCTTCTGAGGAATTGTTTCTTTCCAAGAGGTACTATCTCAGAACATACAATATACAGACAGAATGACACTCTGAATTAACTGACTCTTGCCCAGGAGATTCCAATGATGAGGAGTGGGGACTTCTCTAGTTAAAACTTAACAAAACTCTGCAATTCACATATTAACTCACCATCACTGCTCAGGAGAAGAGTTTTGACATACTTCAGAAGAAATGGTTAGACAGTGGTGAGTGAATGAAACACAGCTTTCCATATAGAAGCAGAGATGGAAACATTAAATTCAATTGGTTTAAAGAAGTCTAGTGTATAAGGCTATCTCAACATAATGGCTAAAGAGAGAATGTATATATGAAGTTTAAAACCAACAGCTATACAATTCCGGCAGCTATTTCAAGGGAGTTGGCGCACACATCTGATTTTATAGCAAGATTTTAACCATGATGATCTTGAAAATTCATGCCCAGCCTTTCCTCCCAATACGCCAGGGTTAAAGAATACTTTCAGGGATCATTTCTATAGTTCGTTACCAATATGTCATGGTTGACATGGAGACATTAAACAATGCATGTGAGTGGGCATATCATCCACTCTGGCAATCTAGGTCACTCAAGTGGTTTAAGAGCTGGTTCCAAAGCACAGAGATCAGGATGCTCCTTAATCCTGGCTGTACCAACTGAGAGACAGGTTAGAATTTCGTGTCAAAACACTGGGTTCCTCCACTGAGGGACCCTTTTAGTAAGGCTGAATGATGCAAACTGAAACCTGTCATCCAAACCAATTCTCTTTCTTAACTCACCGTGTTCACTAAGCAACCCACTTGCCTGAGATGCCTCTGTTAGGCACGAATAACGCAAGCTAATAAGTAAGACACAGAAAAACCCAGGCAGCCAGTCAGCAATAAAGACACAGACAACTGAGTATACCAGGTGTCCTTCCGGACCTGGGGCTTCTCCAGCGAGAGGGTGATCCCTGTTGGGAGATTGTGCGCTGGCAGACACCTCAAGCTGTTCATGATTCTTACCTCAAGTGGAGGAAGTGTCCAAAACCGGGAGCACCTTCTTCCCTCTGCCTTTGAAGTCGTTGTGCTCTCCACTTGAGGCTTGAACTCAGCTGCTGCAAAGATAATTAAGTCTGAATCATCTAGTGGTGGATATTTTTTTAATGCCTCTTTCAAAATATGATGCATCGTTGCTTCATTTCAATTACTCAATGACATGAATGAAACACTATAGTGTCTCTACTTAGATGAGCAGACAATGCTACCTATGCAGTAATTACCTCCCTGCAAAACACACATACACAGATACAGATACACACACACAGATACACACACACGTGAAATTATTATGGCTACTTTACCACAATCATTAACTTAAAATTTCCAATGTATTTAAAAAAAAGTTGTCAAAAAGTTGAATTGGAAGAGGGAACATTTTCTTCTCTGAGATCAAAAGCCGGTTTTTCCTGGTCAGGGTACCTGCAGTGGATGGCTCCAGGGCTGCCCACAATGCTGTTTGGACTTTGGCGGATCGGATTCAGTTTAAAAAACACGAGTCTTGATAATGAGGCTGACCTAGTTACCCTCTTTAGTTACCAGCACAGGACCACAGATGGCATCTCAAAGTGTCTGCTCCTTTTCAGAAGGTTGTTGGTGACTGCTGGTCCCAGCATTTCTTTAAAGTAAGTCCCATTGTTTTGCCAATATTCTGTAACTTGATATCTTTATTCTAAACCCCATACCCATTGCTGTTCCCTATGTTTTAGTCATTGCTTTTTAAAAGGCCAGAGATCTGATGGCTTGAAGTGTCTTATGTCTTATTTGCAATTTTCTTGGTCAGCTTAAGTGACCAACTGACCTAATTTCCCCAGGATGAAGGATTTTCTATATAAAACCAGGAGTCCTAGGCAAAACTGGGATGAACAAAACAATCGATCATTTTAGTACGAACAAAAGGTTTCCTGTCGCCTACACCCTGATGGTTTTTCTGGCTTTTTGTGTACCCTGAATTATAACAATCCATTTAGCCCAAGTTTCCTTAGGGACTTGAAACAATAACTTCCAAAGAATAATTGTCCATAACAGTCTTCGTCTTTTCAGGCTGCTCTAACAAAATGACATGAGTGGCTCAAGGTTTGAATATGGTTCATACAGTTCATGGTGCAAATGTGGTTGATTTGGGGTGAAGGCCTCTCTTCTAGTTCATAGGTGCTAATTCTAGCCAAGTCCTCATATGGTGGAGAGGCAAGGAGTCCCCCTATATCCTTTTTAATGAGCACTATATATGAGAGTTCTACTCTCATAACTATTTCCCAAAGCCTCTACCTACTAATACCATCACTTTTTAGGATTTTAACATATGGATTTTGGGAAACACAAATATCAACCAATAGCAAGAACCTATGGGAATGTGCTCTTAAAATTCTAAGGGTTATATACTTTCATTTGTTAGTATATAGCCATATCAGTGGTGATAGAAGCCTGTAGACATTTACCTTAGAGAACATCTGTTGTCAGTTATAGCAGGTGAAACCATTCATTAACTAGCAAATATTTATTGGGCACCCGTGTACAAGCTCCTCTTCAACAAAAAAGACAGAATTCCTGTCCACATGAAATTTATGTTTAGGCAGATGGAGAAAATAAATAAACAACAAACGAGGTGAAAATATATAGATTGTGACATAGGCTATGAAAGAAATAGGATGTGGTTGGTGGGGTGGTCTTGTAATTGGCGGAGCCATGTAACTGGCCCCATTTTGTTAGGATGGTCCAGGAGGGCTTCTCAGAAGAGGTGGCAATAGAGGTTAGAGCATTACAAGCCAGACAGGAAAAGCACTCGAAGGAAGTGGTGGAAGTAACAGCAAAAGCAGTCTGTGTGTTTGGAATATAGCTAAGGAAGGAGATGTTAAGATATCATATGGTGACATTGGCTGGGAACTGAAGTTCTGGAGAGAGGTTCGTTAGAACCAGAATCTTGTAAGTCATCAGCCTAGAGGTGGAATTAAAGCCACAGAACTGGATGAGATAATCCAAGGCTGTTTCCTGTTGTGCATGTGCTCTTGGAGGGTTGCAGGAATTAAAGTTCCTGTGAGTCGTTTAGTGTATTAGGAAAAGAAATACAGACTCAGACATGGAAATGAATGACATCACACAGCATGTGGGAAAAAGATCACAAATTACTCCAAACTATGGAGACCTGTCTTCAAAACCTCTGAGCTTACTCGCTTCCTGCCCTCTCTCCCTGCCTGCTTCCCGGCCTCCTCCTCTCTTTCCTTCCGGCTTCTAACTTCTTCCCCCACTCCCTGCCTTCACTCCTACCCATTCCCTTTCTCTGCTAATTTATTTAAATTAAAAAAATCAATTACTTAATTATTTTTTTTTACATGGTTGTGGTCTCTATATATCTCCCACCACCATATCACCCATGACCCATCACCATTTCCCCTCATGCTTTTCTTTCCTGTTTCATTCCTTTCTTTTCCCTTCTTTGCTGGATATTTCAGCAAGATGTTCTTGTCCTTTTGTTGGATTTACCTATATTCCAACTGTCCATCTACATTTTATATCCATCTATATAAGTAATCTCTGTTAATTTAGATCTTGTTCAGTCTCTATGTATATAGCCCATATTCAGTACTCAGTCACTTAGAAGGTGAAAACGGTCAAGTAAGTAACAATATTTTTCCTGATGCAGATTATTATCCCTTTTGTCACAAAACAACTGAAATTCTCACCATATCTTGGCGAAAGCTGGAGTGACTGCTGTGTTGTTAGTGAGCTGGGTGCAGGGTTTGGGGCATCCTCAGGGAGGGCAACATGGTGAATGACAGGACCATGTGAGATGTGGCAACTCTATCCAACAGTTCATGAGGCTGTCCTCTCACTCTGCCCTGCTCTGTCCACCCAATTCTGGCATCTTGGACAATTTACTTCCCTTCCCTGGGTCTCTGAGTGGTATCGGTAAACTTGGTGACCACATTTACTGTGGAGAGTTCAATGAGAATTCAACTTGATGAGCTAAGTTTTCTTTTTTTTTCTTTAAATTTTTAATTTATTTATATATAAATTTCACAACATTGTAATCCCAGGGGTTTCCCCCCCCATCCTCCCCTCCCTTCCCCCCTCCCTTTTCCCTCCTGCTCAAAGTTGTGCACTTCAGTTTGGTGCTTATGAGCTAAGCTTTTCATCTGTTGTTAGTAAACTAGATGCAGTATAACTTATATGTCCTCTATTTTTAATTTAACTTAATTAATTTATTGTTTGAGACTAGGTCTCACTATTTTTGCTTGTGGAACCGCAGCTCCTGTTGCCCATGGTACCACAGACTCATGCAATCCCCAGTCTCAGCTTCCCAGGTAGCTGGGATTACAGGCACGTGCCACCACACCCAGCTATTTTTTGAGACTAGGTCTCACTGTGTTGCCCCGAGCGGGACTTGAACTGCGATCCCTAGGCCCAGTCGCTTCATAGGCTGAAGCTTACAGGCACAAGCCACCATGCCTGGCTTATTTTTTATTTTAAATCAACAATTTAAAAGACACTTTAGACTCACTTTAAAAGACATGTACAAAGTTTACTTTTCGTGGTATTTTGTTTTATACTTACTGTTAACTTGGAAATTAGTGAAAGTTTTCCCTTCTATAGTTCCCCCATTAACAAATCTCCATGCAATTTCAGAAGAGAGTCAATTTGTGGGGAAAAAAAGGAAATATAACAGTATTTCATGTGGAACATGGAATTACTTTGGACAAGTGTTCAAATACTTGAGGTTTAGGAGCAAAATAGCTGATTTGTTTGACTTCATTTGAAAGTGATCTTAGAAATCAGTTCCTTAGTTTTCTTTTCTACGGAAGGAATCATTTTAGGGCAAATATGCCAAATTCATCATTAAAAGTGACAACAACAACAAAAAACCAGCAGCACCACCTCACTTTCATTGTTTACTTAGTTTTTCAGACTGACCTGAAGATTTGCTGGGAACTCTTGCTCTTCTAGCCTGTCCGTGATGACAATCTAGAATGCTAGATTAGTTATTTCAGTTTCTAATGGCTGGCGTATTCATCTCTGCAGATCAAGGGACACCTTTAATTAGAACTCCAAAAGAAAAATGACAACTAACGAGTAGAATAATTGTTCACTTAAGAATGATCTCAAGGTACAGTGTTAAGGAATCAAGCGTCTCATTCTTGGTTTCTAGATTGGGCTGTTCCCATATAGAAAGCACCTTTTAATAAATTAATATTATATGCACAATAAATAAAACACTTTTTTGAGTTTGGAAGATACACGATGTTCTTTGTGGGAGGAAAAATCAGGAGGGGACAGGGTTATGAATTTATGTGGGGGCAGAAGGGCTGTTTTAAGGGTAAAAAACACTTGACGTTCCAATTTCCCATCGTCCCATCCCTCAAATTTTGTGTTAGTGAAATCTAGTTAAAGGACTCCTTGAAGGTGGCTATAGAGGGTATATAGGGTGTGTGTGTCTCTGGAGATGGGTGATGCTACAGCTTGCTCTAAAAGGGTTGGAGGGCCAATTCTAGCACTCTCACCCTATCACCTATCACTCCTCCTCCCAACTGTGTCCCAGGCCACAATTCCTTAACATTTATTGAATGCTTATTATGCTTTAGGCACCATCCACACATTGCCTCATTAAATACCCACTAAGACTGTATGAGGTACTATGATCTTGTCCATTCTGTGGATGAAGAAACTAGAAAGTTAACTGCCTAAGTTCAGGCCTCACAGTTTGAAAGTCCTGAAGGATTCAGAGCCAGGTGCTTCCAGGACTCTGTCCCCTCAGTAGGTTAGACTACTTATGTAGGCAGGTCACTAAAGGACAACTGTAGCCCAGGGGATGTGGAAGATGAGGAGCAAGAAGGATTTTGTTGCTAAGCAACCCATCTGGTTTTCCCAGCTGCTAATTGAGTCTGTGTGAGTAACTCAGATACAGGTGCTGTTTGAAGTTGCTAGTTTATTCCTGATGGGCGTAAGTAACCTGGGGTGTGTGTGTCTCTAGAGAGAGGTGATGCTACAGCTCTCTCTGAAAGTTGGAGGGCCAGTTCCGGCACAGTCACCCTATCACCTATCACTCCTCCTCCCAACTATGTCCCAGGCCACACTTCCCTGATGTCTGTGTGATGACGTTCCTGGGTGGACACCAATGACTGATTTAGATTCTGGTTTCTTAGTTCTGGAATGGTTTATGGTGGTGACTCCCTCTTGGTTTTGAAAAACAAACACTCACCCACTTCATTTTCCAGTTATCTCAAAAGGAGTCACATTTTATCTTTTGCGGTTCAAAGTAAGTTTAAATTCATGCTCAATTAAACCATGTGACTTTTATAAGCATGAGAGATTTTGTGGAATCATGCAAACAAGATAGTGTGATAAAGTTCCAAGGCCTCTGGGAATCACTGTCAGCCAGTTCAATGGAAAAGGACAAAAAAGCAAAACAAAGTGGAAAATCAAATAGATGAGGATTTTGCCACAATCACACTATTGACATTTTGTGCCATGTAAATCTTTGATGCAGGCTGCTTACCTGCATCTCTGATCTCTAACCTCTACCCTGCTATATGTTAGTGGCCCTGCTGTCCCCTGCCAAGTTGTGAGAAAATTGTCTTAAGCCTATGCAAAGTAATGCCTGGCAGTCCTTGGCTGAGAACCATGGAAATAAAGTATGTTAAAGTTTTCTGTTTAGTTCTTGTAGTTAAAGAAACTATTACTCTTGAGAATAAGATTCTAATATGCCTAATACAATTTTTCTTAATTATCTAGTAGATATGTAAATATATACTCTCTTGGTAAAAGATTCAAACAATACTGAAGTTTATAGAGCAACCTGTGAAAATCCTTGCCTTCACACCTGTCCCCTTTATCCCTATGTTCTGTATGCCTCCTTTTAGCTCATGTTCCAAGTTTAGTTTATTTATTTCTCATTAGATTATAGACTATAGATTACTCTATATAGTCTATAGATTAGATTATTTATCATTATATTGTATCTTCACCTTGTCTGTGGATAGTTAGTTATTTCAACAATTTCTAAGGTTTTTTTTTTAACTTGCATGACCCTAATTTTGATTCACAACATTTTAGAAGACCAATTTCAATTTCTCCCCATGCACAGCTACCTCAAAGTCTTTTTAAAGTGTTAAAAAAAACCAACTGGTGTTAAGAGCACACTATATATATTACATATAGATAGATATAGATACACCTGAAAGTGTGAGAATTATTGGTAGATAAAAGATTGAGATTCAGGAAAAAGGACTTGATTTGGAAAAAAACACCCAAACTAATTTTCTGTCAGAACTTTTTCTTATTTTTTCTGATAATAATGAGATGAGCAAATGGGACGACATTTCTTTTCTGAACAGATTTATTAGGAATTTAGAGAAAATAAGGTTCAAAAAAGGTTGATTTTGTGATGATATGATAGATAACATTGTGATATGATAGTTGGCATTGAAAAGTATATACCAAGTGATCTTGGAGCAAAGGGAAGGAGCAATTCATTCTGCCTGGAAGGAAAGGTAGCCCAGGGAAAAGGATCAGCATGTGCCGTAGCACAGAAACATGCAAAATGATTTGTTTGAAGAGGATGTAAGGGGAGAGATGCTTTGGAACAGGGTGGTGGGAATCTGAGGGGTGATGGAGCATATCTAAGAAAGCGCTTTCTTGCTGAATTATGAAAGATTTTTGCCATGTACAGGAATTTGATTTTTGTCCAGGAAACTAAAAACAAAGACACCAAAAACAAACCAAAAAGACCCAAACTCAATTAAAAAGTGGGTAAAAGATCTCAACAAACACCTCACTGAAGAAGATATATAGATAACAAACTCATGAAAACATACTCAGCATTGTCAGAATTGCAAGTTAAAACAACAAGACTGGGGAGGGACTAAAGTGGGGGCTGACATAAAGGGGGTTGAAAGTTTCATTTGTAATATATAAAATATCAAATGATATATCAAATATCAAATTAGTGTATTTCAATTATGCCTCAATTAAAAATAAGTACAAGTATATACCTATTATAATGGTTAAAAAAAACAAAAGCAGAACAACAACCCCTGACAATGCACACTGTTGGTGAGGATGCACAGCAAAAAGAACTCTCACTCAAAGTGACAGTCACTTTGGTAAAAAGCAGTTCGTACAAGACTAAACCTACTCCTACCATAAGGCCCTTATAGTATTTCTAGGCGTTTATTAAACTCTTTCAGAAACTTAGGTTCACACAAAAATCTGCACAGTCACAAATTTTTAGAATAAATTTATTCATATTGGCCCAAACAGGATGCGACCTGGATGTCCATCAATAGGTTAATGATAAATTGTGGTATAGCCATATAGTGGAATATTATTTAGTAATGAAATGAGATGGAGTCACAGAAAGCTGTAGACTAAATGCATATTGTGACAGAAGTCAGTCATGTAATCAGAAAATGACATATACTGAATGATTCTCATTATATATGACATTCTGAATATGATACCTTATATCACATGAATTTTCAGATGTATAGAATTCTGAAAAAAGCAAAATTAAAGAGATGATAGAGATAATTACTAGGGATTTGCGGGTAGGGATGTAGGAGGTTGAAACATATTTTTGGTTGATGAAACTATTCTGCATGATACCATAATGGTGAATACAAGATAGAACACATTTAGTGACACCTATTGAAATTTACAGCTCAAAGAATAAACTTAGTGTATGAAAATTAAAAAAATAACAATTTAGGAGATTGAGGGATCAGGGATGGAATGTAGACTATAGAAAAATAATCTGAATTTATTACAAATATATAATACAACCTTGCTGTAGGGAATGTTGCCTGTGGAACTCTGGGAATGAATGGAGTCTGTAAGACTAAATGGCACAGAAACTGTTATTTAATTATCATACTCTAATTGATAATACTGGCTATGGGTTCACATTCTGAAATCACATGTATTCTGGATGTATCCCCTTACATATATCCTGGACTTGAACAATTAAGTAAATGGGTGGTGGGTGCTGGGAACCAGATTTTCACAGGATTAGGAGCTTATAGAATCAGAAGGTCAGGAAGATCCATGTCAGAAAGATTCGTCCTCTAAGCTAGACCAACCACCTGCTGAGGTCTGTCTCTGCGGGTAACTTTTCCGTTGCCAGAAGATGGGAACTGGGTTCCCAATGCCAGATGCCGGAACTATAAGGTGCAGAAGCAGCATCATGTGACAGACATAGGAATGGAGGAGGCAGCCAGCATGAATGAAGAGGTATGCAGCCCAGTGAGCACATGGGTCATGAGAAAAGAAGATGGTCTCCTCTATCATAGGAAGCTCCACAATAAAGAAGTCTGGAGAGGCTGGCCAGGGCGGTGCATGCCTGTAAGTGGCAGCCTAGGAAGCTGTGGCCAGGGCCAGGGACAGTGGTTCAAGTCCCGCTGGGGGCATGTAGCGAGACCTAGTCCCAAAAAATTAGCAGGTCATGGTGGCATGCACCTGTAATCCCAGCTACCTGGGAAGTTGAGGCTGGGGATTGCTTGAGTCTGTGGTACTCCGGGCAACGTGAGCCTGCAGTTCCACAGGCAAAAATAGTGAGACCTAGTCTTAAAAAAAAAAAAAAAAAAGCCTGGAGAACCATGACGTGCACCTGCCCTACAAGAGGTTCCTGATTGCCTGGTCTGGTTATGTGCCTCAGTTACTTCTGGAGATCTGAACAGCCTGGTCTGCTGTGTTCCAGGAGCACAGATCCTCACCCAGGAAAAAGACATTGCTCCAAAAAAGAAAGAGACCAGTTGGCCAAGCATTGGTCAACAACTTGCAGAGAGAAGAGTTGGAGTGACCAGAGTGGGGAAATGGAGAGTGGGGTGGTGATACAGGGAGTGCATTATTGATGGGAGGGCCATATTAAGAGGAACAATAACCATACAAATATGACTGATATGACTGATGGTGTATGAAAATAAGAAAAATAATTTACCCAAAAAAAAAAAAAAGATTCCTTCTCAAGGATGGAGTCAGGACCTCACAGTCTCTTTTGCAGTTGGGCAGGCATGGGGCCTGCACTCTCAATCAGTTGCATTCATATGAATCTTTGCTTCAGATGTAAGCAAGGTAAAGATGTTTGAAAAGCATGGTGTTTTGTTGGTGCAGGAGGCTGCAAAAGCTGTGGCATTGAAGGCAGTTCCCCATTGACAGTAGTGATAGCAGCTTCCTCAGTAAGGGGTGGGGAGGCCCAGCAATTTACTGTGGGGGTTTCCTCATCAGGCCTGTTTTTCAGCATGGTTCTAAACTTCATTCCTGGAGGCTTAGCCTGTAGCCAGTTCTTCAGTCCTCTACAGAGTTCACTGAACTATGCAGTATCTTAATGTTTCTTTTTTGCTTAGTTAACTTCTACAGTTTAGAACTAAGGACCCCTGCTTAAAATGGCTTCCCACTCTTTTGAGAATGTATCTATCCTTTGTTCAGCTAAACGCTCCTCTTTAGCTGGGGTGTTCCCACTCAGCTCTTAACTTGGATACAAGTCTACTTTGATTCCATCTTGCTTGCTATAAATCAACCCTACTGGCACAGCTATCGTCCTCTATGCACCCCAATTCCAAGACAGTTTTTACCCTTAGGCACCTTTTAGGCTCTATTCTTAAGAGTTGACTCACTTAACTGTGTGAGCTCTCCAGGGGTGGGAATATGCCTTTCTAGGGTTCATATCTTCAGCGCTATAGTTACCTGGCACTCAGTGGGTGATCAGTAAATGTTAATGAATGAAGGTCAGGATGTGGACGGTACTGCCACCTACTGGGAGAAACGATCCAATTCAAAAACATATGTATTTTTTTTGGGGGGGGGGAGACTATGACAATCATATAAAGATGAAACCTGAAAGTTGATGACATCTCTCCCTAATCTATGTCTTCCCCACCCCTCCCCCACCTCTATGGTGGCCAGCCTCCTAGGGGGACTCCAGTGATTCCTGCCTCTTGGCATTCATTTCTTGGGTGGCTCCTCCTTGGTATACTACCTTGGCCTGACCCTTCCGCACTTGATGGTCCGTTACCAACAGCTTATGATAGAAGTACTGGGATAACCAGCACTGTGGCTTTTTGCTTTGGTCTTTCTCCGATCTCTTGCTGAGGGAAGTCATATGCCATGTCACGGGGACATTCAAGCAGCTATATATATATATATATATATAGATATATATATATCTATATATATATATCTATATATCTATATATAGATATATATAGATATATATATAGAGAGAGAGAGAGAGAGGAGAGAGAATATCGAGGCCTCTTGCCAACAGCCATGTGGATGAGTAGATCCTTCAGCTAGTCAAGATTTCAGATAACCGTGCCTCACCTGAAGGTCTTTGTCTCTAACTGCAGAGAGATGGAAACAAAAGCACCAGCTCAGCTGTGCCCAAATTCCTAGCTGTTTGACGATGGCAAACTTTGGGGTGTTTGTTATACAGCCACAGATTACTAAGACACTTTCCGCCCTCATTCACTGACTACGCACTGTTGCACATTTTGCTGTCACAGAAGGAAACCACCTGGGGCTGGGTTCACTTAAGGCTTTTCAGAGTCGACGCCGCTAGAAGTGGGAGCCCAGGAGGAAATGGGGTAAACACCTGGCACGACCGGGCCGGGGGGGGGGGAGCAGTGCGTGACACCGTGTGCCGCATCCTTCTCCGCACACTCGCTCTCCAGGAACACCTGGAACGAGGCGGTGTAGACGCGTAGCGACGAAGAATAGAGACAGCGCCTGAGGATTCAGCGCCTGCGCACTGCGCTCATCGCGCTCTTAGGCGGCGCCGTCGCGTGCCGAGTCATCGATCGCAAGTCCCCTAGCGGCCTGGCTGCGCGCCGAACGCCAGCGGCCCGCTAGCGGGGTGGGCTCTAGGGGGCGCCCTCCGCAGAGGGGCGGAGCGCTCATGTTCCACAGAGCGCCGCCGGGCGACCGCCGTGGAGGGCCTACCCTCCGTTACACCTCAGCCAACCCCTCGGCTGCGGTAGTCGCCGCTCCGGGGCCGCTGCCGCTTGAGGTGGGAGCTACCCGGCCGCGCCGCCGTCGCCTCCGGTCCAGGCCCCTCGTCCTCCCGCCGCCGCCATGAAGTTGCGGGTCCGCCTTCAGAAGCGGACCGGGCCGCTGGAGATGCCCGAAGCCGAGCCGACGCTGGGGCAGCTGCGCGCGCGTCTGAGCCAGGCCCTGCTGCCCACCTGGGGGTACAGGTAGGCGGCCGCCGCGGGGCTCGGCGACGAGCTGGGGCGCGGGCCCCCCGGCGCGTCACGTGAGGTCGGGCGGGGACGGGCGCGGCGGGTCCCGCGCCCCGGGGACTGTGACGCGCCGGCGGCGGGAGGCCAGCGGCGACAGCTCGCGGAGGTCCGGCTCGCGGAGGACATGGCCTGGCGTCCCGGGGGCTCCGCTGCTCCCCTGCAGGGTGAGGCGTCACGCTGGTCCCCGCGCCCCAGCAGGAGTGAAGTTGGAAATGGACGAGCTTGGCCGGGGTCCAGCTTTTCCTTGCTCTCGGGCGCTTGTCGCCCACCACCTCTGGCTGTCGGGGGTAGTTTGGTGAAAAAGTTGGGACAGGACTCGGGGTGTTAGAAATCGGCCTCCCAGCCGTCACCACCTGTAACTGTGCGCTGCAGGGGAGGGGGGGCGCGGTGCGGGCGCTCCGGGGTGTTTACGTGCGGGGTGCTGCGGGGAGCACTGGGACCGCTGGGAAGTTTTACCGAGTGTGTGTGTGTTTGGGGGGGTCGGGAGGTTTCCAATCCTTGCATTTTCTTGGGTGGCACTTTGCGCCTTTTTGGGGGGGGGGTTGTGAAACGGGGAGTGGGTATTGGTTGTTGCTAAAACTGAGTGAACGTTGGCCTTGTGATAACAGAACTTGCAGTTAGGGGGTAGTGACCTTGGGAAATGAGGGAGCAGATCCTGTTATTTGTGGGGCTGCAGGTGAAGGTGCTTTGTTTGCACAGAGAATGGGTTCTGGATGCAGCCAAGCCCCGAGTAGAGGGAAAAAGTAAGCACCGGCCTCTTCAAACGCTGAGCTAGTGAATTTGGAAACTAGGAGTGTTATTTGAGAGTACAAGCGGGCCACTGTAGGTGAATTCTTCAAAAGGAAAACCTTTCTGTTAAATACTTCCTTTTAAAATCACTTTCTTTTTTAATTTTTAAAATTTATTATTTATATATTTATATATAAGTTTCACGACATTGTAATCCCTGGGATTTACCCCCCCACCCCCCCTCCATTTATAAGACGTATATGCATTCATTTTTAAGAAATTCAGTGAAATGAGGCCTTCAAAAAGATATTAGGTGACACCTCTACTACATCTTAGTGTAAAACCTGTGTTTGCATGCTGGCCTCTTTACCTCAGATTTTTCTCTTTTAAAGGTAGTTCCATACATATATGTGAAAGAATAGACACATTATTATTTTTTAATTAGGTAGGGCAGTCTCGAAAAGATGTGAAACCCAATATGAGTCTTTCTTTACCCAAGAGCCCAAGCTAGCTTTTCTTTCAGGTTTGTTTTTACAGTCAATACTGCTAACTCGGGAAAATAAGTTTTCACTTCTTGAAAGTAAATTTCATTCTTCTGAAAGTATGTTCATTTTATAATAAGTGGACAATTAAAAAGATGTCCAGATGGCATTGTTTTTAAAGTGCCTTTACAGAGCACTTTAAATAAAGGATCTGCAATAGCTACAAAATATTTTTTAAAGGAATAGAGATTTCTTGAAGAACTGTAGTTTCATTTTCACAGTTTTGGAAATTAATCACTTTTTAAAAACTCTTCTCATCGAAAACTATATACTACTAAATTTCCCTTTTTCTAACCAGGGTAGTGAATATTAAACAGACATTTCTTTACCTTTTCTACAAATAGGTATTTGAATGAACATAATGCTAGATATTGTTAAAAAACAAGCCTTTTGCTGTGACAAATGACCCATAAACACATGGCTCATTTGAGGTATTTTCTTTTTTCTACCTAAGTTAGTATATATATATATATATTTTTTTTTTTTTCCTGGACAACTGGCAGATATTCAAATAGCCATTTTCTATTAAGCAGGAGTAGTTTCTAAAACTCCAACAATTTCTCTATCAAAGACAGTTTAACTGGTAAGGGAAAATGTATTTACTGTGAAAGAAAAGCATCAATTATTTTGAATACTTTTGAAAATGCTATACTGTAAGAATGAATCTCAAAAAAATTAATGAAATTAAATTGCTGAGTGTCAATGTCCTATAAAAGGTTCTGAAATATTTTAATTTTTCCTCACCATTACTTGATGAAATAATGGTGTTTTCTCATGGTCAGAGAATCCTTGATGCAGAAGAAAGATCATTGCTTTAGGCTCATCTGAGCTTTTAGTTTGTGGAGCAGTAGATTTTGGATTTGTCTTGTCTTGCATGTTGAAAACATCACACCAGTCATCAGAAGGTTGGATGAACTTGTACTGTCATCATTTGGAAGGATGACTTTGTACTAGGCATCTACATAGACTCACTGTCTACGTAGTGTGACTGAATGCTCATCCAAGATGTGGGCCTAATTGTTTTGGAACTCACATAAGCTAATTGTCCTGTAAGAACATTGACTAGGTAGTCCTGATCAGAACTTGATTTTTCTAACTACTGTTAATTTTTTGCTTTACTCCACAAATGTTTGTTTGTAAAGTGTTAATACAGTTTTTGAGCTCAAAAGACGAGATACCCAATCTAATGAAACCTAAGTTTGAGTGGTGGGGTTGGACAAGAGAGGTGATAAACAAAAAAATATTTTCAAATAGTGATGTTACATTAAAAACAAAACACGAGAATGGAAATAGTGATGGAAGCTGGAAGACATCTTTCAGAGGTGGCATTTCAGCTGAGACCTGAATGAGAGGGAGTCAGTCATTTACTGGAAGAGTAAATGCAGAGGCCCAGAGGTGGCAGTGATCTGGTTTGAAGAATGAGTAGCAAAACTCACATGACTAAGACAACAGTGCGTGAGAGGATGAATGGCATGAGGTAAGAGAAATGAAGAGGGCTCAAATGTTGGGTTTTGGAGAACATGTTAAGGATTCGCTCCCAAGGTAAGACACTGGATGCTTCAGCTGAGGACTGACATGGATAATTTACATTTCATAAAGATATAGTTAATTGAATCTTAGTTATCAATCTAAAGATGCAGTTGTTTTATGTAACACTAAAGGAAATGCTATCAGACTGTGATAAGTCATTGATTTTAATAAATATTTCCATTTTAAAGATACCAAGATATAAAAGACATGTTACCCTGTGAACACCTTAGAGAGTTAGTGTATCATACTTCTTAGACTTTGAACTGTTAGTAATCTATGACCCAGGCATTCAGTGACAAGAGTAATAATTTTGATAGCTTTCCCAAAACATCCTTGTTTTTGTTTTGTTTTTTATTGTTTAATGATTTTAGGGCAATAGCATATGTATTAAATGTGTTCCAAATGTATTATTGAAGAGAGTGGTAATAGGTAGCTCTTACTATCCTTATCCATCTTTCTTGGCAGTTCTGATACCCGGTTTGCAATTACATTGAACAACAAGGATGCCCTCACTGGAGATGAAGAAACCTTGGCTTCATATGGGATTGTTTCTGGGGACTTGATATGTTTGATTCTTGAAGATGCCATTCCAGCACCTAACTTACCTTCATCCACAGATTCAGAGCATTCCTCACTCCAGAATAATGACCAGCCTTCTTTGGCTGCCAGCTCCAGTGAGCCCAGCACACAGAATGAACTCTCGAGTGATTCATTCCAAGGACAGGCAGCCCAGTCTGATGTCTGGAATGATGACAGTATGGTGAGTTTTGGCTAAGAAACAGGGTGGTCATAAATTAAACCATCATCTGGACTGAATTTTGTATCAATTGGGATAATCACCATCAGTAGAATTAAGATTATATTCTTCTAGATTTTTTTTTTTTTTTTTTTTTTAACTATTAAATACTGGCTTGGCCTTCCAGGGAACTCAGTTCTTGCCTGTTTTGTTTGGATGTTTTACTCGTTATTTATTCCTGGGCTTGTGTTGTTGCCTCTAAGCTCATAAGTTTCAGCTTTTGCTTCTCTGGTCTGCTCTGTTTAAGGCTATGTATTACTGCCTTATCCAAATAATAAACAGGGTGTTTATCCCTGGACTTTAAAAGTTGTTACTGCAGACTGTATATATATGTATATATATATATATATACATGTATATATATGCATATATATACGTATATATGTATATATATACATATATATATGCATATATATATACATGTATATATATGCATATATATACATGTATACATATATATATATACATATATATACCAATGTCAGTTTGGAATAAGTGTAGTGATATCCTCTTCTTCCCAGGTCAGCATGACTTATCAGTGGCATTGTTTTCCTGAGTTAAAATCTTGGAATGATTTTTGAGACTTTATTCAACTCCTTAGCAAGCCCCGTTTTTCTCTTCCTTTCCAAGCTCTCAGAGTCTGTTCTTCAGTCTGATTTCTAGGTTAATATTTTTGACCATGTTGTTCCCTTGCTCTTTGGTAATTATATCAGAGATATAGCTTGTTCATAATTTTTGAATAAAAAAGACCAACTATCTGTAGTTCAACCTTGTCTTGCTACAGAGGAAGAAAAGACTGTATGTCCTGCTTTACCTGGTTTTTAAGGTTTTCTGAAAAGTTGCCCCACCTAGTCTTTCCAGGGCTAGTTTCTGTCCTACTCCCCTTCCCCCCTAACTATCATCTATAGTCAGGCCAGACTCTGTTGTTATCTCTTCACCAGTCAGCGTGTTCACACGCTGCACAAATGCACACAGCTCTGTCTCCTTTTTGCATCTCTCTCTAACCATTCCTAAGGCCCTGCCAGTCAGAACCCAGTCATCCATTTCTTTGTGTTTATTCTTTATTACCTTGTAAACATTTCTCTATTTAATATGCTGCCTTTTTACTTCTTGGATAGCACAAATGATTTTTTAATACTGATACACGTGCCAACATGTTGTTTTGTAAGTGTATACTTACCACCTGTTAATTGTTTTGCATGTATATACTTACACCCCAACCCCCAACTTAATTTTTTTATGGCCTTAAACATTTTTGAATATATTCATTTTGCCTTTTTTGAATATACAGATAATGGAAAAGTAGAAGATTGATTTAGCAGATCTGTTTTAGCAGATTGTAAATTATAAAAAATATTTGTGTCCAGACTTTTGGTAATAGTATCTGGAGTAACCATTATTATGTAAGGATTACTATAAAAGATTAATTTTTATGAAGTCTAAAGTTTCTATGATTTTTTTTCTCTTTTGGAAATTATTATGGATCTCAGTGTTCCTGTTTTATGGAGGCAATCTGGGGAATGACTAAGAATATTTAACCATATATTTAAATTACGTTTCTGAATCTTTTTTTACTGATAATCTCATTCAGAAATTCTGGTAGAAAGGCCCGCTGTTTTCACTTTGGGATAGTGTTAAAATTGTCCTTTAAGATAGGACTTTTTATAGGATCTGTGAATTACTTTATGAGTTTCCCTTTGGAAAATTTTGAGAAATTAACATTGCCTAAAGTTAGTAATTTCAGTTCTAAAAGCATCTTTTGTTTTATAAGACTTGTAGGGTGACTGTAAAATGTAAGCATGGAAACTGAGCTTGACATCTCGTGAATAATGCCCTCATCACTGGAAACAGTGTGATCTGCCAATTCATATAGAGTGTAGCATTAGAAAAGGAAACTGGGTGGGTAAATGTGAAATAGTAGGGAAGTTAACTTTTGTATCTAAGTGTAAATGAATTTTCTTACTTGGGAATTTGTCTAATACTTGTTGAATCTTTAATGGGGTGCAGGGATAACATGGTATTGCCCCTAGATTAACTCTATAAACTGCTTTTTGCTAACTTGTTCTAGTCGTATTATAAATGACAGGTGATCTCTCCAGAAAGCTCATGCTGAACTTTCTTTCCCCATTTTCATATGGTCGTGAGGAGTATGATACATACCCATATCTTATCAGAATGGCTCAGAAAATGTCAGCAGTTCTCATGGAGTAGGAGTAAGGTTTGACAAACTCATCAGGGGATTCTGATATCTCCCTCCCATGTCATTATCAATTTGGCGTAACCCTTTAAAATATTTTTTCACATATATTTATGCTTTCCCACACAGCTGTCATGAAGTAGCAAATGCCTAGAAAGAAGCAAAAGGCCTATGTATTTCATAATTTATCTAGGTATTAAGTTGTTTTTAATACAGTAGTTTACATTTATGTGAAGATATGCTGGAATCTCCTATTTAGATAGTGTGATTTTTCAGTGGCTGCTAGGTTTTAACAAGTCTCTTTGGTGGTGTTCCATCACTCACCCTGGGTTAAGTCCTCAGGGACTGTGGAAGAACAGCCTCTTGTTCCCTTACATCGTCCACTCTTGCATTCATACTGCATGATTTTAATTTCCTCTACATTTTTAATGGAAATATGAACTTAAAAAGAAACATGTGCTTTGCATTTAGAATTGAACACATGCCTAGGAAACAGACTTTCTGAGCAAAATTAATATAGGTGACTTAGTCTTATTGAAGCACTGCATTATGTTTATAAGAGCCTTGTACTGAGAATCTGGAGGTCTTGGGTTATTTCAAAATTTTATTACTTGACAAACTGGATTGTCAGTGTCATTTAAGTAAGTATAAAAAGTATGTATGTATAGAAAGCTTATATGTAAAAAAGCCACATCTCTTGTTTTTGCTCATTTTGTAGAATTGGTATATGGTGCAAATGAGAAATTGCTGAAGACAAAAATGTGAAATTGTAAGGTATTATCTGTCAGCATTTGTTCAAGTATTTATTGAGTACCTACTATGTGCACAGTACTATATTTGGGTTACGAAAATGGATGCCTTGTCATCCTTTCTACACTTGGGGCTGCGATAGGATGTAGCTGTGTAATCAGAAGGTTGTGACCCAGTGTAATAAAGCACCGTAATGAGATCCTTTGCAGAGTGGAGGTCTGCGTTGCCTCTGTCAGGAGGTGGGGAATACTGGGGTGGGCAGGAGGCACTGGCAGAATGTGAACTTGATACAGTGTTGGGGACCAGGTAATGAAGGGCCTGGTGCACTAAGGAGCGGAGGAGTTCCGACCATTTGTAGGCCTACATTTCTCAGCATGTTGTCTATGAATAACCTGTTTCATGAGATTGTAAGTGTTATGGGGTTGCTGAGTGAGGAAGGAGGAGAGTGTTCATTGACTAAGTGTGTGCACAGCTGTTATTATTGGACGTCTCAGAGCTTTTTAATGCCAGTAATGTGTTATGCATACGAGGAGTGAGGGTAGGTGACTGCAGTGTGTAGCATTTTCCAAACTTGATAATAGACCTCTTTTTTTCTAAAAGCATCTGGGTTTCCATGCCAAGGGGCAGCTTAAGGAAATGATGTCTACATGGAATTACTGGCAAGTTTTAAGCTGGGACATAGGGGATCATTGGAGCCTTTATTGTTAGGAAACTGGTAGCAGTGGGTGGACTCTGTCTTGGACGACAAGAAAGAGGAGTAGGTAAACCTGGAGAGGATATTACTGGGAGTTGGGAGATAAATGAGTCTGAAATACCGTAGAGTAGGGTAGGCGGGTCTGAGGAGATGCAGGAGACAGATTCGGTGTGACTTTGAAGATTGATCAGACTGTGGGTAGGGTTTAGGAAGGTAGCAGGAGACGTCTGATCAAGGTTTTCAGCTGGATAGCTGAAAGGAACAGAGAACAGGAATTCGCCATGCAGTAGTAGATGCAGGCTCATTTATTTAGGAAGATTCACTTAAAATGTGTCTCATGTCTGAACCCAGTTGTGTACTTTGGCATTGAGCCCTAATCTCAGTTCCCTTCAAGAGTCCATAAATATTGGATACAAATACAAAATTATTTAATGACTTTACTGTTTTGTGACCCTTTTCAGTCAGGGCCCAGTCAAAATTTTGAAGCTGAGTCAATGCAAGACATGGTGGATATGGAAGAGGGCGCAGGAGCCTGCCCCTCAGAACCAATGCTCTGCAGTGAGTCGGTGGAAGGGCAAGTGCCACACTCACTAGAGATCCTGTACCAGTCAGCTGACTGCTCTAATCCCAACGATGCCTTGATCGTGTTGGTACATCTTCTGATGTTGGAGTCGGGTTACATACCTCAGGTCAGTATTCCAGGCAAGGTTTACCTTTACCACTTGTTAGGGTTTACCTTTACTACTGGGGGAGGGGATGTATCAAGAAGTACTTGGCTATTGTGGTGGTCTCAATTTCTTTGTTAAGTGGGGTTGGGTATTAAATGGAAAGCAGTGCACACAGATGTGGACACATCAGTATATGTTCACTTCCCTCTTTCCCTTCTCCCGCCATTTCTTCCCCCATTTCTAGTATTATAGAAGGGATGACAAATACTGTGAGAAAATGGAAGATGAAGCATTACAAATGCTAATACCTTGACAAAATGTGTGCAGATATGATTGGGCAGGACTAGACAGTTAGCTCATTGGGTTGTTTTTTTATGTTAGTGATGCTGAACTGCCAGTAAGAAGGGGGTGCTTTTATGCTGTAGTTGCTGTTCTCCATTTGACCAGCATCTACCGTGTCAGGTACAGGGCTTTGTCTCTGTTCTCAGGTTGCTTATTGTCCAAGAGTGGGAGAGAGTTAAGTGTCCAGGCATTTCAACTATGTTGGTTAAATTTTAGGAAGGAGACATAAAGGATCCTGAGATTCACAGGGGAGAATATTCAGAGTAGTTTCTTGAACTTTAACGTGCCTAAGGCTGTGGTCTTATTAAAATGCCTGGAGAGGATATTGGTGGGGGTCAGGAGATAAATGAGTCTGAAATACCTGTGGAGTAGAGGTAGCCTGATCTCAGGAGATGCAGTAGATAGATTCATTGTAACTTTGAAGATTGATTGGACTGTGGGTGATTTAATTAGACACCTCCTGGTCTGATTTAATAAGTTTGGGCTGGAACCTGCGATCTTCCATGCTCCTGCACTGCAGAGAGGCTGGTCTGTGGGCCAGGTTAGATTAATGCAGATGCAGAGCATGGCAGTGGTCATCAAACACTCACAGTAGGCCGTGCTCCAGGAACTAGGATTTGAGGTGTTGGTCTGGTCCTTGCCCTCAGGGACTCTGAGAGTGGGGAAGAAGCGACAGAAGGGAAACTACAGTATATTATGGTGAGTGACAGTGGAGGTGTGTGATAGTAATATGAGCAGATTTAGGAGATAGATTCAGTGGACCTTTGTGGTTAGGGGATAAAAGAGGGAAAGATAAACAGGACACTTTTTGAAAAAGACTTCATAAAGGAGCCCGATGTTTGAACTCTGGTCTGGAATAACGATATGGTTTGTTAGGTAGAGTAGAGAAGTAAGTCTTTGAAGAGAGACATCAGTCCCTGCCTCAAACACAGATCTGTTTGAGCACAGACTTTTATGGAGGGTAATATATTTTTACATTTTTATGTCAAAATAGTAATATTAATGATTTGAAAAATTTCATCAAGGGAATGCATGGAATGCTTGCTTCTAGACAAGTTGGGGGCTATTGGACTTCTAATCTCTTTCAGAATAACACCTTTCTTCTTTATTTGTTCCTCTTTCATTTCCTTCCCCAGGGCACTGAAGCCAAAACCATGTCCATGCCAGAGAACTGGAAGTTGGGCGGCGTGTATAAGCTGCAGTACACCCATCCTCTCTGTGAGGGCGGCTCTGCTGCTCTCACCTGTGTGCCTTTGGGAAACCTCGTTGTTGTAAATGGTAATTGGAGGGAGTAGTTATGAGTTTCGGTTTACAAACACTTCTCTGTTTCTATCAAAGTGTTTTATAGCCATTTCAGAGATGGACTAGTATGATACAGTTATGAGCCTTTCCCAACTTTATTTAATTCTGAGACCACTGATGGTGCAAGTTAGGAGGATTCCAGAAGTCTGGGGTTGACTTTCAGGCTAGCTGCCTTCACTCTTGGGGCAGCCATACTCTTTTACTGTCTCAGCATTGTGACTTTTTTTTTACTCCTGGGGAATTGTGTAATAGGATTAGGTGAGTTATTTCATATAGACTCTTGGAAGAATGCTTTTTCTTTATGCCTGTGGTTGACCTTTTTATATTTTTAATCAAGGTCTTGGAACTGAGAGATGATGAGAGGTAAAATGGAGCTGGGTTTACTTCTTCCTGAGTTTCGCACCACTGAGTAGTGGTGCCTTGTAGCACTGTTGAGGGTTTCGGGGCTTTCTCTTTGAGTTTTATCACTCAAGAAAGTTACTCTGCATAGTTTTTCTTTTTTTTTTTTAGTTCTTTTTCATATTAAGAAATTTCACTGAGATAGCAGTACCTTCTATCTTTGCTTTTCATTTTCCCAGGTGCTACCCCAAAGTCCATACCAGCTACCAGCTGTCTGTGGGGGTAGTCTCAAAACCATACAGTCTGGAGGTCCACCATAATGACTTGGATCTTTCATTTCTGTTTTGGCTTTTGAGGTCTATCTTCTTTGCTAGGGGATAATAGAGTTAGGATAAAACAGAGGCACTTTGACATGCTGTAGCTCAGTGGTTTTCAGTATATTTTGCAGATGTTAGCTTCTACTGAGCTGGAAACATGAAGGAAGCATCATAGAACCCCTAACAACACTTAAATCTTGAGTAGCAATGCATTTGTTTTATTTAAGGTATTTTATCATGAGATTTTGTTTGAAAAGTGTTCTGCTAAAATGTATTTTAAAAGCCACTGACTTAACTGCCTTGACCTTTGAAGTGAAAGATAGTTCTGTGTCTCCTATTGTGTAATTGCTACTCTTTTAATCACTGGTTCTTTAAAATGTTATTTAAAATGCTATTTAAAAGCTCAGACTTCCAGCTTTAACAGCTTTAGTGGTCCATGTGACTCTGATGGCATGAGGCCCTAGCATTGTCTCTTCAGTTTGTCCGCAGTCAGCAAATGCCTCTTTTGGTGGGCATCTTACACACAAAGGGCATCTAATCAATAGTCTAGTCATCCTGCAGGGTCACATGTAAAGTTAGAGTTACCAAATAGTAAATTTGCTGTTGTACTTGGTGCCTCAGTTTCTTACAAAAAAAGTTGGACAGCATATGTATAACAATTGAGGGGTAGTTAAGGAAACTGAAGCACTGCTAATTATCTCTATGATATCCTAAAGTTTTTCTTATTTTGTTTCTTTCCTGTAACTGGCAGACCAGCTGCTTGCACACTTGAGTGGTGGCCTGCCCGCTTTGATTCTTTACAAATGCGCAGCATGTTCTTAAGTCTTTCCATCACCAGAGACATCCTGCTTGGTGCACAAATGCATAAGCATGTCACTAGCTCTTTCATGGAATGAGATGAAGTACTTTTTTGTATCTATGATTAAAAATGAACTCTAATGGTGTCGAGATTATTTGTCCTTTGGCTTTAGAGAGAAATGATGCTGTCAAAACTAATGGGATTCATTTAATCAGCAAGACAAGTCTCACTGCCAAGGGTTAAATAAAAATACATGAAATTTTTGGTGACTTCCATAGCAATAATGATTTTATTGTGTTTAACTTTCTCCTCCTGACCTTGTTGCTTCTCTTTTGATTACTAATGGGTGCTGTAGGTAATTCTTACTGAATTTTATCTAAAGGTGCTTATTGTCATTTTAAAAGATGGTGCTTTAGAGTTATTGTCGTATAATGGCAGGTTTACACTTTGGGCCTTGCTCTGAGGGAAGGAAATGGGCATCTGAGCAGCTTTGTATAATGTGTCCTTTGTTGGCCAGGAACTATGGCCCTTGCAAAAACAAAATGAAGACAGTTGATGAAGTCACAAAATGTTTTTATTGTCATTCTTTTGGTTTTACAGCTACACTGAAAATCAATACTGAGATTAGAAGTGTGAAAAGATTGCAGCTGCTGCCAGAATCTTTTATTTGTAAAGAGGAGCCAGGTAAAACAACAGTGATTTCACTTTTGGGATGAAATTTTGAGAGGGTCACTTAAAAAAATATGTGGGATAATATTCAAAAGAATGAAAGTTTCTGCACTCGAGTAAAGCAAATAAAAGACACTATTGTGGAGTTTCTGTTTCCTGTTTTTCGTCGGATGCTAGAGTGCTGAATTACATACTGTAATAATACTACATATGTCTGGAATGGCACTAGTATATAATCTATCACAATATGATGATGTTTCAGTTCCTGGATTAATCTTTCTGTGTGTCTTTCTGGTGTTATATTTGACCCATACAGAGAGGATCTGTGCTTTGTAGTTGTGTAGTACCCCTTTGTTATGGAAGCTAATTGGAGGAAAACCTCATTCAGAGTATATGCTTATTAAAGTGATGTAAATTTGGTATAGACTGGAACTTTACCAAAAGTTTGCATGGTAGGTGTGGCTTTACCTGTATTCTCTAAAATTATTAATAGATACAAAGAAAGCAAGTGTGTTCCTTTTTAGTTTTTCAATTAAACCTAGCTGAGGGGCATGTTAGTAGTTGAGGAAGAAGAGATGAGTGTCTGTTTTGTAGTCCTGTGCCTCTACGCATGCCACTCTCCTTCGCACAGTAAGCTGTGGGCATGATGTGGTATGGCAGGGAAATGGTATTGTCAGGGAAGGCTGCCTCAGTCTGGATCTTTGTTTTGAAGGCCTAGAGACTTACTCTTGTTACTTCCCAGCCAAGATCCAAACTGAAAGCTGACTTCTCTAATTAAAACTGATAGAAAAGGGAGACCAGTGTTTCTCAACCCTTTCTACACAGTATCAAGCCTCTAAGGAACCTTTGTACACATTCCTCCCAATTATTCTCCTCCAGGAAATTTTCATGCCATGAATACATTGTATATTTATGTACTGTGGCCCTTATGTATATTTATATTATGTGGCCCTGTGGAAGGTCATAAACCAGTTTAATAGCTAGGAATTTTTTTTTGCCCTTCAAGAGCCAGTTGTGCATTGTGGGGGTCTACTGCCTTTAATAGCTAGGAATTTTTTTTTGCCCTTCAAGAGCCAGTTGTGCATTGTGGGGGTCTACTGCCTTTATGAAGATAGACTGATACACCTGTGAGACTGATAACACCTGTGAGGGTGGGCTGCCTATTGGGCAGAGCAACCTGAAATCCTTGGCTGCCTCACTTCTTATTTACTGCCGTGTTGCTAGTGAGGACCTGGATCCTACTCCCAGCAATGGAGTTTGCTGTGCCCATTTTATCCATCTTGAAACAGGTCGGAGGAGGCTTATTTCAGGCTCAGAGCTAAATAGTGGGTTTTAGAACTGCAATAAAATCTGACTCTTAAGCTTATTTTTAAAGAACAGCTCTTATAGGAATTTAGCTCAGATTCATACGCTATCTGATCTCTGAAAGAAAAAGGAAGTGAAAGTAAGGGAGGAAAGTTCATACTATTAATATTGCAAGTTTATGGACAACTTTACTTGAATATTTTTAATACAATACTTTTTATGCTAGGTAGGAAAATGCTGTTTGCTTACCTGTTGCTACACCGCAGTGGTTAAAATTTAAAGTTCTACAAGCAATGCCTAGTATGCAGGTAAAGAGATGCTCAGTTTATGCTTGCTCTGTGCAGGTGTTTTAAAAATCAGTGTGGTTCATGGTCTTTTTTGGAGTGTAAAAACTGATTTTCTTTAAGCTTTTTTATTTCCTTCAGGGACCTGTTACATATAAAGTGGTTTGGCAGAAGCAGGGGCACTGTTGGAAGTTTTTCCACCTGATTTTGTGTTTTGATTTTTTCATTAAAAAAATATTCTAGGGGAAAATGTAGCCAAGATATACAAAGATCTTCAGAAGCTTTCTCGCCTCTTCAAAGACCAACTGGTGTATCCTCTTCTAGCTTTTACCCGACAAGGTAAGAGTTAATGAATTATCTTGGGTTGAATAGCTAGAAAAGACAGTAAGTTTAACACCAGGCTCTAACCAGCTGCACACAAGACAGTACGTTTAAATACTATGCTCTGACACAGGACGTCTACTTTTTTCCTAGTGAAATCCCAGTCTTTTAAGACTAAGTTTATTTTATTTTTATTTTTTCAAATAGTTGAGGACAAATTAATTTCACTCACTTTTACTCATATGCAATTGTTGACCAAGACTTGAAGCTATTTTCCCATTATCATTATTATTCTTTTTTAAAAAATAATTTATTTATATATATATTTCACATCATTTTAATGCCAGGGGTCACCCACCACCTCCCCTCCCTGACTGCTCCAACTGGTCCCCCCCTACCAAACCCCCCAGTTGTGTACTTTCATTTGGTTGTCCATATATTAGTGAAACCATTTGGTTTCTCTTTGTTTCTGACTTGTTTCTGCTAGTATGATTTCTTCTAGGTACATCCTTGTTACCATAAATTCATCAAATTTGTCATTTTTAATTGATGAGTAATATTCCATTGTGTATATATACCACATCTTTTTCATCCATTTGTCTGCTTTGGGACATTTGGGTTGTTTCCATGTCCTTGCTATTATAAATAGTGCTGCAGTAAACATCTGAGCACAGGTGTCCCTTTGTACCCACGTTGAGGTCTCCTTTGGGTAGATTCCCAGAAGAGTGATTGCTGAGTCAAATGGTACTTCCATTTTCATTAGTTTAAGGGTTCTCTATATTGCTTTCCATAGTGGCTGGACCAGTTTACATTCCCACCAGCAGTGTAATAGTGTTCCTTTCTCTCCACAACCACGCCAGCACTTGTTGTCTATTTTTTTGATGTGGGCCATTCTTACTGGTGTAGAGTCATATCTCATTGTGGTTTTGATTTGTATTTCCCTGATTGCTAGTGATGTTGAGCAATTTTTCACGTGCCTGTTGGCCATTTGTATTTCCTCTTTGGAGAAGTGTCTTTTTAGTTCTTCTCCCCATTTTTTGATTGGGCTTCCTGTTTTGTTTTTGTTTAGTTGTGTAAGTTCCTTGCGTTTCTTTGTTATTAAACCCTTACCACTCTTGTGGAGGACAAAAATTTTTCCCATTTGGTTGGACTTCTTTAATTTTTTCTGTTGTTCTTTTGCTCTACAGAAGCTTTTTAGTTTAATGTAGTCCCACCTGTTTATGTTTTCCTTTATTTTTTCGCCATCTGCAGATGTTTCCAGAAAGGGATTTCTGAATTGTAATTCATGGAGGGTTTTGCCCAAGTTTTCCTCTATGTATGTTATGGTTTCTGGTCTGACATCTAAGTCTTTCATCCATTTTGAGTTGGTTTTTGTACGTGGTGTAAGGATGTTGTCTTCATCCATTTTTTGGCAGGTTTTAGTCCAATTTTCCCAGCATAATTTATTGAAGAGGCTATCTTTGTTCCAATGTAAATTTTTCCCTTCTTTGTCAAAGATTATTTGACTATATATGTGTGGTTTTATTTCTGGGCACTGAATTCTGTTCCATTGGTCTGATTGTCAGTTGTTGTACCATTACCATGCTGTTTTAATTATTATGGTTTTGTAGTATAACTTGAAGTCTGGAATAGTTAGCCTCCTTTCTCTCTTTTTTTCACCAGGAGGCTTTTTGATATTTGAGGTCTTTTGTTATTCCATATGAATTTCTGTAATTTTTTTCTCTCTTTAAAGAATGTCATTGGAATTTTTATAGGGATTGCATTGAATCTGTAGACTGCTTTTGGAAGGATGACCATTTTGATGATGTTAATTCTTCCAATCCATGAGCAGGGAATGTATTTCCATTTCCTTAAGTCTTCTTCTATCTCTTTTAGCAGTGTTTTAAAGTTTTCTTTGTATAGTTCTTTCATGTGTTTTTTTAGGTTTATTCCCAGGTATTTAATTGTTTTTGGTGATGGTAAATGGGATTTTTTTAAACTTCTTCTTCTTGTTCTTTTTGCATATAGGAAGGCTACTGACTTCTGTGTGTTGAGTTTGTAACCATCTACTTTACTGAACCGTTTTATTGTTTCAGGAAGTTTTTCTGTAGATTTTTTGGGGTTCTCTACATAAAGAACCACATCATCTGCATATAATGATAGCTTCAGTTCCTCTTTTCCTATTTGTATACCTTTTTATAACTTAATCTTGCCTTATTGCCCTGACTAGAACTTGCAGTACAATGTTAAAAACTAGTGGGCAGGGATTGAAATGATGTGAAATATAGATAAATAAATTAAAAAAAAAAAAAAAAAAAACTAGTGGGGAGAGTGGGCATCCTTGCCTGGTTCCAGATCTTAATTGGAATGATTTTAGTTTTTCCCTATTTAGGATGATGTTTGCTGTAGGTTTGTCATAGATGACTTTTATTATGTTGAGATATGTTCCTTTGATCCTCAATTTTTCAAGGACTCTTTTCATAAATGGGTGGTGGACTTTGTCAAATGCTTTCTCTGCATCTATTGATATGATAATGTGGTTTTTGTTTTTCTTCTTGTTAATGTGGTAGATTGTGTTAATTGATTTCCAGACATTGAACCATCCTTGTGCTTCTGGGATAAATCCCACTTTGTCATGCTTTTTATGTATCATTGGATTTGATTTGCTAGGATTTAAAATTTTTGCGTCTGTGTTCATTAGGTAAATGGGTCTATAGTTTTCTTTCTTGGTGTTGTCCGTATTTGGTTTTGGTATGAGTATGATGTTTGCTTCATAGAATGTGTTTGGGAGTCCCAGATGTTTTGGAATGTTGTATCTTCTTTGTCATTTGTTTTGAAGTAGGTTTTAATTTCTTTGATTACCCATTCTTCATTTAGTAGCATATTGTTCAGTCTCCATGTATTGGACATTCTTCTTGCTTTTTCTTCCTTGTTAATTTCTAGTTTGATGTCTTTATGATCTGAGAAAAAAATTGGTATAATTTTAATTTTTGTGTATTTATACAAGTTTTCCTTGTGTCATAATATGTGATCAATTTTAGAGAGGGATCTATATATATGTGAAAAGAAGGTGTATTCTTTTCCTTGAGAGTGCAGTGTCCTGTAGATATCTATGAGGTCCATTTGGTCTAGGTCTTCCTTTAAAGCTTTTGTGTCCTTGTTTAGTTTCTGTTTTGCTGATCTGTCCCTGGTGAGAGTGGGGTGTTAAAGTCTCCTACTACGTATGTGTTTTCATCAATATTTGTTTTCAGTTCTGCTAGTAACTGTCTTATGAATCTTAGTGCTCCCTCATTTGGTGAATATAACAATTGTTATATAACAGTTGTTATGTCTTTATGTCTTTTTGGTGGGTTGAACCCCGAACCGTTAGGTAGTGACTGTCTTTATCTTTTGTCACTTTTTTTATTTTGGAATCTGCTTTGTCCGCTATGAGAATGACTACCCCTGCCTTTTTTGGGGGACTGTTTGCTTGTAGGATTGTTTTCCTCCTTTTACCTTCAATCTATGCTTATCTTTAGGGATTAAATGTGTTTCCTGGTGGTAGCAGAAAGTTGGGTTCTGCCTTGTGATCCAGTCTACAACTCTGTGTCTTTTGATTGATGAGCTAAGACCATTGACATTTAGAGTGATTATTGATATTTGAGGAACGTGTTAGTTTTCTGGCAGACATTTTGAGGTTCCTTTGGTTTTTTATTATGTTCATTCTATTTATTCTTCTGAGGGCTTTGGACTTGAGGCTTCTTGCAAGATTTCTTGGAGTGGGGATTTGGTGGTAGCAAATTTCTGGAAACTTTGTCTGAGAAGATTCTGATCTTTCTTTCACAAAAGAACAGATTTCCAGGGTAGAGTATTCTTGGCTGGTTCTTTTTGTCTTGGAGCTCCCACCAAATGAGAGAGCACTAATGTCAGCCTAATGGGTTTTCCTTTGTAGGTTATCTGCTTCTTCTCTCTAGTCATTCTCTTTATTTTTTCTTTATGTTGGGCTCTTGGAAGTTTTATAATGATTTGCCTGGCTGTAGATTTTATTTCATTAAAGTAGTTTGGTGTCCTTTTTGCTTCGTGTATGTCTATTTTCATTTTGTTCTTCAGGTTTGGGAAATTCTCTTCCATTATTGCATTAAAAAATTAAGACTAAGTTTAAATATTAATCTCTTAAATATTTTTTACTTCCTCTTTGTCTTTCCATGACATTTTGTGTATATTTTTATGATATGAAACCCTCTTTCCAGTATATTTATTTTTCCAGTATATATATGTATTTCCAGTATATTAATATTGCTAATATGCTATCTTCCCACCTGAGATTATAAATATTTTGAAGGTGGGGGATATATTATTACTTCTGTATTTTCTGGCCTAACATAGGGTCTGACTGACTGAATAGGTGATCAATAAATATACAGGGAAGTGTAATTACAGGATAATTATCTGAAATTACTGAACAGCTGAAGTATTGTGGTAGACTATGATTCAGACTCAGAAAAGTAGAGATGTAGTTTTACTTGCTACGTATGTATAGAAGAATATTATTTTATGTCTCACATTGCATGATGCCAGGACTATTATTACCATACTTTTCTTCTTTAGTTGATGGTGAGGGAAAGTAATGATAGGAGTTTTAAAATTCTTTATTTGATTTTGATTATCTTGGTTAATTGCAGTAGTATCACAGTTATTCTGAAGGGATTAATAATCAAAATATAATTTTCATTTGACTTGAGATATATTCTTTTTTCTTTGCTTCACTTTTAAAAAATATTTTTATTTTTTGTTGTTTACATATTTATGCTTATATGTGTGTGTATGTATAAAAAAATACATCATTACATTTCCCAGGGTTCTTCCTCCCCATTACCCGTGAACCCTCATCTTCTTGTGCTTATCCCTTCCCTGTTTTCTCCTTCCTCCTTCCCTAGCTGCTTGCCCCAGTTCTGTTGTCAGCTTACTTTGAGTTTTTCTTGTCTTTTTGTTTATTATTTCTATGTCCCATCTATTGGTGAGACTATATGGTGTCTGTCTTTTTCTTTCTGACTTATTTCTGCTAATATGATTCCCTGTAGGTTCATTCATGTTTCTTTGCTTCACTTCTGAATTTATCTGCATTTTTTTTTTTCACAGCATGGTAAACATCAAATTACTGTAATTGCTAACATTTGAGAGTTGATATTTAGAAAGTGGTGTATTGTTATTTGCTCTGTATTCAAAAGTATGTCTATCCCACTAAGACTCCAAAGGAATAAGGGACTTAGATTTAATGGTAGTAATCTGGTCAAGCTGGGATTAAAATATGTTGTAAATATGGGTCAAAACTACCCTGTAATTTGCCTCTTCAGAAAGCAGTGGTAACTTCTGTTGAGTATGTCGGGGTAGGTGGGTACTCTCTGTTCAGCAATCCAATACCTGTTGATTTCTTTTCCATTTAGCTCTGAACCTACCGGATGTATTTGGGTTGGTGGTCCTTCCCCTGGAGCTGAAGCTGCGCATCTTCCGACTTTTGGATGTTCGTTCTGTCCTGGCTTTGTCTGCAGTTTGTCGTGACCTCTTTATTGCTTCAAACGACCAACTCCTGTGGAGGTGTTTATATCTGCGGGATTTTCGAGGTGATTTCCAAGATAACATGTTAATGTGAAAAGGACTCTTATTGAGGTCTCACTCAACTTGCCAGAAAGGTTTAGTTGTAAACCTTTTCTCCTTCTGAGTTGCAGATAATCAAAACAAATACAGCCTTATTATAAAACAGTTCTAAGCTTTATGTGCCTTTGCCCAAGTTCTGAAAAATTCTGTTTTCTTGGTGTGTTCTCTGACAGAAATAGCCTATTAGATTAAGTTGACTATTTCAGAATGAAAAATGGAAGTTAGGTTTATTCTATCTTTAGACCACCTTGGATATTTCTAACCTTCTTTTATGGTTGGGATTGGTGTCCAGATTAGTTAAGAATATTTGCTGCCCTATGACCTGTTGTAGGGAAGCATTACTTCTCTCTGGGCACCCTCTGGTGGCCTGGTGATCCTAGTAGCAGTGATGACCATGGAATGTGGGAGTAGGGAGAGTCAGGTGGAGCATCACATGCTGCCGTGCGTGTGTGTGTGTGTGTGTGTGTGTGTGTGGCTCCCATGACAAGCCCAGAGGTGATGGTGGGACATCTTTCATGCTACCACCTTTTTATCACAAACCTGTATTTTTTCAAACTGGCTTGACCTTAGTGTGAGTCATGAAATCAATGACATCTTTAATGGTTCAATTCTCAAAAAGAAAGAAATGCATTTTATGATATCGATGTATACTGCCTTGTATGTAAAATATTTTTAATTTCAAAGTTTGAATGATGGTGCACTGTGATAATATGACTCCTTAGCAACTGCAAAAAGCTAGTGAATAGAACCTCTTCCTTTTCCTTTTTTCCTTTTAGAACTTCAAAATGTAAGAAGTGTGAATATCCTGCCTTGTTCCTTGTTCCTTCATGATTTCTGACTTCTTCATTCCATTTTACTTATACCTAAGTACAATGTTTAAAATGTTATTTGTCCTAGGAGGCAGCAATGTCATCTTAAAAAAACAAACAAAAAAAAAAACAAAAAAAAACAAAACTGCAGTCAAAACGGAGACAAAATGACCCACATATATGGAAGAGTGAACTATAGCAGACTATGCTAAAAATATAAGAACAAGTACTCTTTTACGTGTATATTCAAGTTCCTATTTAATATATATTCCATCTCTGTCATTTCCACAAACTAAGTTGAATGTTCAGATTTTATAATAAATTCTCCATAGGTAAAATATGGGACTTCCATGCCATTGTGATGGTTTATAGAGAGGATATTACTATCCTTTATCCAAACTTTCCTCTTTTCACTTATTCCAAATAAAAAAGTGTACTAAAATGTCCTCAGTTATGCCATGCTTCTATGGGTCAAATTATTCAGAACATAGAGAAGAAAGCCTTGTTAGCTTTACCTCCAATTATGACCTTGGGCTATAATACAGACTCCAAGAGGTTGTCAGTCAGCCAGTTTAGTGTAAAGTGAGTCTTGCTACTAGAGGCACATGACACTCCTGGATGAGATTAAGAGCAGGAGAGGTGGTGTGGAACCTGTCAGTGCTGGGAGAAGGGGCCAGGCATCCCTCCATATCCCTGAGGAATCATGGTGTTGAGTCAGCCGCAGGGCACAGAGTGGTGTGATGATTGCCCTCAGCCATCAGGAGAGGATTTGAGTGAGGCTCTGAAAAGTATACATGATTTCATGTGTGTTAAGTGATTCATGTTCTATTTGGTGTTTAGTGAGTAAACTATAGTTTCCTTAGGGGTTAAAAAAAAAAAACCCAATTCTCAGCTTAATGCCAGATAAATGAAGTGTTTTTAAAATCTTGTTTTATGCTTTTCCTTTGTAGATAGTACTGTCAGAGTTCGAGACATGAATTGGAAAGAGGTAGGTGTTTTTAAATATCAAGGCAAATATTTGCAGTACAGAAGTAACTGGGGGATTCATACATGAAAGGCTTATTTTTCGTTTTTATTATGGTATAGTGAAATCTGTTCAAACTTACAGCTGGTTTTCAGTAAAAGCAAATGTTTTTAACTTTTTTATCCTTAGTCCTTATTTTCTTGTAATTACCCAGGAAAAAATATCTTCACATAATGACTATTTTTTCACCTTTACTTAATATAAACATTTGTCCTTTGTTAGAAAAAATTTCTAAGTTCTATTTGTCCTGCAGTAGTCTTCGTAGTATGTTATGAATAATCATGTTTTATCTGCTGATGGCCACTATGAAAGGCATGGACAGGACTCGGAAATTTCGGGTAAAGGACTAGTGAATAGAAAAACCTAAATAAAGTCCTCAAATATGTACAGGAAGTCAGTACAAAAAGTCAGATTATGTCTGTTAAATGGACATTGCTGGTTATTTTATTGAGAAAAGGATGGGGAAAAATGCAAAGAGACATCTGCATAGACACAGATGGGCAGTCTTAAAGGACAAGAATTACCTTTTATTTAAATTGAGATCCATTATGGACATAATTTAGATGAAAAAGTGAATGTAAGTGCTCGGGCCGTAACTTTCTATTTTGTGTCAATGACATTCAATAAATACTAAAATTTTCCACTTTCAAGAAATTGACTTAATATTGTTTATTAGCTTGAGAGCTCTAGATTGCATGTCAGAATAGAAAGTACGTGTCACTCAGTTATCCCTCTTTTGGATTGTTTTTCTTCAAACTAGCACAAGAGCTCAGTAACAGTGTGGTTTAAGAGTCCACTTCCTTTAGCATTGTTTTCAGAGCTGCGACTGTCTTCATACACATAGAAACTGATCAGAGCCCTAGTCTGTGCACTGGCTTGTCTGCCTAGATAGTGGGGGAGGAAGGGGAAGGGTCATTTCATCTATGCAATGAAAGCAAACTTAGAATTTTGAGTAAATACCAATTCACTCATTTTTTGTTTTATCTTTCCACAGCTGTACAAGAAGAGGCACAAACAGAGAAAAGATGCGCAGAGAGAACGGCATGTGCTATTCGTGCCATCGTCACCCCACCCCCTTCCCTTCTACCCTAACCCCTTGCACCCCAGGCCCTTCCCCCCCAGTTCCCTTCTTCCTCCAGGAATTATTGGTGGTGAATATGATGAAAGAATAATACTTCCCTATGTTGGAGACCCAATCAACTCACTCATACCTGGGTCTGGGGCAACACCCAGCCAGTTTCCTCCACTCAGACCACGTTTTGATCCTATTGGCCCACTGCCAGGAACTAACCCCATCTTGCCAGGGCGAGGCGGCCCCAATGACAGATTTCCCTTGAGACCTGGCAGAGGTCGGCCAACTGACAGCCGGCTGCCATTCATGTGATTGATGTGTAATCTCACTTCTGGAACTTGTTTTGGTTTTGGTTTTTAAAACGACAGCTGTCATCTCATTAGGGCATTGTTTGCTCGTGTTTTCTGACTGTAGTGGTGAGAAACGCACTCACAGAAACCTTTCAGTACATACACGTACAGCACCAGGGGTGGTGTGGCCAGAAGGTTACTGCATGCCAGGGTTGGCCTTGGGGATAGTTGGTTACTGGCTCCCCATTCTGAATTCCCCTGTAAAGGTGGTTCACAGATAATGCTGTTAGCAGATTAAAAAAAAAAAAAGTGTAAATTCATGACAGTCTTGACTTTTATTACAGAAAAGATGTAAAATGAATATTTAGAACAGCTTTACAACATTTCAGAATTATCAGAGAACTTAGTGTCATCAGATTGTTGCAGGGGATTATTTTATTATTCTGTGGCACCCTTTAGAGGAAAGCGTTTGAGAATCCTGGCTTATAAAATGAAGAAAAGCAGAGCTGGCTGGGTTGAACAGGACTCTGCAGCTCTTTTCTCAGACTCCATACTGGAACCTGTGAAGTTCTGAAGCAGAGCTGTTTCCTAGTCGTTGGATATATAGTCGTTTGTTTTTGCCTATTTCTGGTGTGGAGATAGATTGTTTCTCCGGTGTTTTGAGTAATTGGTGCCTATAAGTCGATAAGTAGATGACATCTTTTAACCACATTCTGCTTTGCATGCGGGTCAGGCACCTGTTCTTCAAAGGTAATCTCTTAGTAACTGAAGAACATTTGCTTTGAAGACTGAAAGTGCACAAAAATCAAGATTTATTTTTCCTACAACAAGAAAAAGGTCAAACACAGATACCTCATACAAACAACTGTAGAAACATGCTAGAGTGACAAAATTCAAATCACAACACGGGAATAAAATGCTATTAGTATTTGCAGAAAATATTTAGGAATATTGCCAATGTCTTCCTGCTGCTTAAAAATCTGTTTTGCATATAAGGAAATGGCTTGGAATGTTATGTGCTGCAAGAATATTTTGAGTCCTACATACATGTGAAAAAAATTTTTTTTGCTACACATAGATTTTTTTTTCCATCACAGTGAAGAAAATTCAATCAATAATGTGATTTTGCAAAGCTATGTTGCCTTTAGTAGCTTAGTGTACAGGCAAAAGGTTGGGACTGTTGACTTTTTCTTCTGTGGTGTTTTTTTAATATCTGAGCAGTAGACCAGCTTTTTAAAACAGTGTCCACTAGATGCCATATGGCTTTAATTGGGGCTGGGCTGAAAGAGGCACCCTGAAGCTCTGATGGGTTCGGTATATATCCTAGTTCTCCAGTACACCTCCGTGTGGCCTTGCAGGTTTGGGTTGCACCAGGTTGGGGCTGGGGGTGTATGGTGGGAGTGGGGGACACAGTGATGACTAGAAGCACCAAATACTGTAAATGAGCTTTCAAAATGCAGTCTTTTTTGAAGGGTACTCGTGGCACTGGTGTCAGGCAGGTACAGGGGCTGCTCTCCCACCTGACCTTGGACTGGCATTCATCTCTGCTGTCCTAGTTCAGGAGAGCGGCAGGGCTCCAAGCCACCTAAATTGGCAGTCTCCACAGGTTGATTGCACATTCTTCACCCTCCAAGTTTTTCCTCTTGAATAACTAAATATACAGTTAGAAGCTTATAAAATCCTCCATTCTTTTCAGTACACAGACTGGAGCATTATATATTGCTGGTGTATAATGGCGAGCGAATTATGGTGGGCCGTGGCCTGTTCACTGTGACTTTCTGACACTGATTCACTGTCTTGGAAGCAGATCACTGAGTGCCTGGGAGCATTGTAGCAAGAGGTGGTCTGTACCATTGGCTTCTTAACAACTTCCCGTGGCCCCCTTTTTCCCCTTTCAGTTTTATTAACAGGAACTTACTCTTTTTTTTAAACCTCCCTGCTCTGCTTATAAATGAAATGGGCTTGCTCTGACTTGGTAAAAGCAGTTGAATTCTATCCTTTTTCAGTTCTAGTTGTCTCTAATCCCTGAGATCACTACTTAGTTTAATATCATTGTTGCTCTGATGGAGCCAGACACTCCTCCCTTGGCTGTGCATCTGGGGGGCCCTGTGCCAAGCTTCGCCCTCCTCTGACCCTGCACTGTAGCTGGGGAGGACAAGCCTCCCATCCCGGTTCTCTGCTGGGTTCTCAGTTTGGTCAACACTCTTCCCCCCCCCCCCCCCCCGTGGTACTGTTATTATTTTTAATTTGTTTACATTGTTATAGTCCCCATATTTCTTTCATCACCATATCACCCATTACCATTTTCCCTTATGTTCTTCCCTCTGGTTTCATGCTCCTCCTTCCCTTCATTGTAGGAAACATGTTCATTGTAGGAAACATGGAGTCGCTAAGACCCCTGGGCAGTGCTAGATAAGTCACATAAAGGTTTAATCATGACTAAATGAAATGTCTCTTGGGGTTTCTAATATGTTATGACACTGAAGTTTATGGCATTTCAGAGCAAAGCAGGAGAAATGTTCACAGAGAGGCAAGGAGTTGTTAACTCTTGCTCCTCTCGGTGAAAGACCACAGAGAGAAAGTACTTAAAATATGGACTCTGGAAACTGAAATAAAAAGTGAGAATAAGAATAAACATAATGAAAGATATTTAGGATTGTAAAGAATTAACACACATCTTGTAGGATTAACCTATTAGATTGACTTTCCCTTAGAGCAATGCCTCACTGATTTCAAAAAGCACTTGCCAGCCATTTTCTTCTTTGCCTCAACTTGCCTCCCATTGAAAGAGCTCTGAATACATGACCAGTGACATCTCTATTTTGGCTGGGTATTTTGCCTGTGGAGATAAGAAAGCCTTTATGCTGCAAGCATGGTTAATGGACTGATTGGCCTTGCCTGTCACCTGGCCTTCCAATTCACCTCCAGCCAAACACACAGATTGGAATCTATACATTAGACTAAAACTTGGAATTGAATCAGCAACCTCTTAGGACTTGAGGCCAGCTTCTAACACTTGTGTGTAGATAGTGACAAGCCTGCTAACTGTGGGCTAAAGAAAACATGGACTACACGGGAAAGTGTAATTCCACAGAATCACGTTCCCATTTGGGCCTGCTGGGTTGAAGGAAGGTGCATAACCCATGACTCAAATCTCAAACCTTTCCACCTAACCGTGAAATGAGTCACCAAACTAAAGAAGCTGCATAGAGATCAGCCTGCTCATCAGCGCTGGGAGGATGGGGTTCTGGAATAATACTGCCTCTGGGGATTCCAGCTGGGGCTCTGTTGTGGACTGTGTGGTCAGGACTCCCTGGGCCTTTGGTAATGCCCTCATCTGCGCACTGTGCTCTCTGACCTCAGCTAACAATGGCTGCTTGCCTCTCCCCTCCCCCAGCCCTGCAGTCAACTCACCACAAGCGAGGCACCATTACCTGCCCCTCGCCTCCATTCTGCGGACTCCCATTCTTTTTCAGATTCAGGTTAGAGTAATAAAAACCATCAATTTTCTTCAGCTTCTTATCTCATTTTACAAACCTCTCAGTTATTTGGATTTGTTCCTGGGCAAGGGACTTCCTCACATTGATGTTCTTGGAAAAACAGCCTTTGTCTTCAATCTTAACACTTTCCTTACATTTTAGGAACTTCATAGATATTCTTGGAAGGTCAACTTGAAACATGCCTGCACATCTACTATGTGCTGAACAGTGTGGTTTGCACTTCCTTGCTAGATACACACACTTGCTCGCTTTCCCCTAGAAATTCAGAAGGGAGTTGAGGTCCAGCTTGAGGGATAGGCTACTGTAGCTGTTACTGTGTGAGTGAAAGCCTATCACCCCTGAAAGTTTGGAAAAGTAGGCCTGACCCACTGCCCCATCAGCAGGAACTGAATCTTGGCAGGGACTGCAGCCAGGATGAAGAGAACTGGAATTAATGAAAGAAAGAAAATGTATATTTCAGTGTTCCTGGAAAGCTGGCTTTCTATCTGATTAACTGCACATTTGCACACACCAAATGGGTCTTTTGTCAGGTTTCTCCCTCCCTCAGGCAGCTTGGCAGGAGAATGTCTGCCTTTCATCAGGTTAAAGCTGTGAAACAGCATAAAACAACAAACACAACCTTTGAAAATCTTGAGTGACTCCTTCCCCTCCCCTTCTTGTCCTTCCCCATTTCAAAATGTCACAATTATTAAAGGTGAAAAGTTTGGAAGGAACTTGTGTTAATTGATGTAAGAGAGCAGTCCATCTGGGGGATCTGTGGTCCCCACCAGACCACTCTTGGTCTCTACATGCAGACCCATGGGAACAATTGCTGAAATAGCTTGGGTACAAGTGAATGATGTCATGGATTACCAGTGCGTGCTGATTCCTGGCCTGATAAAGAAGATTGTGTTCCTGCAATCGGAATATACGGGAAATAGTTTGAATGTTGGAATGTTTTTAGGGTCAAGGGACCCCAAGGAACAGGATACAGGCACATGGGACAATTTAAGCCACATGGTCACTGTATGGAATCAGTAGTTTCACAGAGGAGGGGGCCCTGTCTGTTAACGCATCTACACTACGGATGTGCTTTTGCTTGTGGTGGCTTCCAACACAGGCCTGTTTAATGAGCATTCCAGACACGGGGAGATCGACAGATACAGGATCTGTTCTTGATGACTGGAAATTTTGATTTCTTCAGTCTAAAATGAGCTAGCTCTGCAAATGGCTGAGGCCCACACTTTGAGGAGCTTAGTCTAACATCTCTTTGTTGTATGTTTTCAGCTGTGTTTTACTACTGAACGAGAATCAAATGACACTGATTTCCTATTTTAATCTACAGTACAAAAGTGACATCTGCCCCAGGCATTTCCTGCGTGTTAATCTCATGAAACATGTTGACTTTGTGATGTTACACCTGCCCTACAATAGCACAAGATTCTTGCAAAGATGTAACCCTCAGTCATGTGGGGAATATATATATATATATCTCCCTTAGCATGTGACTTACATCAGTGACCTGAAACTTCTCAGGGTCAACTGGGGACACTGGTCTGCTTGGAAAATAGACCTAATAAGATGAGAACAATGAGCTGAAAATTAGGTAATGTGTAACAAGCATTTGCCACCTCTTAGTAATGATGCAGGCATGTTGAGCCTGATGTGTGTGTGTGTGTGTGTGTGTGTGTGTGTGTGTAATGGGACCCCCAAGATTAATACTCTTCTGTTGAATTTCTTTTAACAGATATGAAAAGTACCCTATTTGACATTTCAAATTTTACCTCCTTGTCTCCTTTCCTTCAGCCTTACCTGGCTTTTCCCAGGAGTTGCTAGAGAGTAATGAAAGAATTACACCAGGCAGGGAAGGAGGAAGAAGCAAAGTACCATGCAAATAGAAACTGATCTACTGCCTACCCTCAACTCTCCATGGGTGTGGGGCTGTTGACCCATGGCCCATCTTCACCCACTTGGGGGTCTCGGGGTCAGGTTGTCAGCCTGACTGGTTGCCACAAATTTCCCCATGCAGCAGCTCTGGGGGCTCCGGGCCAGCTTAGCTGGCATGGCGTGATTGAGGAAAAGAGAGGAGTCCCTAGCAGAGCTGGTAGAACTGCTGGGAGACATTGAACCAACAGAGATAGCGTAAGATATCTGGAAATCTGGGCTCTGGAAAGAGCACAGAACCCTCTGGGCTCACCCCTGCCCTCATACAGTGCCCCTTATATTCATGACCAATCCTAGTCAATACCAATCAGGTCCAATAATGTCTCCAGCTGTAGTGCCTATGATCCTTGACAACTGAACCCAAGGAATCCAAGGCCAGACAACTGAGCAAGAGGAGAAACGCAAGTTCTTGCCTTTTGTACTAATCTGATCGTGGTGGAAGGATGCGGGCAAGGTAGAAGCAGACAATCCTAATGGTCATGTGGTTCTCTGACAGCCAAATTCAAAGCCAGAACTTTGGAATCTGAGCCAGCCTCCTGGCAATCATCTCAGGGAAACCAGGTTGAAGGTGGGCTCTTCCAGGGGCAAGGATTCTGGGTGACCCTGTGCATGTAGAGGAAGGTCTCTGGCCTCACCTTCATACCACTCTGACTTTGGGGGACCGAAGAGGAGGTGGTTGCTGATATGCCCTGGGAACTTGGGCAAATTCCAGCTGATACCAAGTGATCCACAGCTCTTGAGCTTCACAGCTGCTCCAGACCAAACATACCTGCTCCCCCTTCCTTCCCAACGAACAGATGCATCTAAAGCCACCAAGTGGGTCGTCAGGGGACATCCTAACATCCTCTCCTCTTTTGGGATTAGGAGGCAGTTCTGACACCTGCAATGTGTCCAGCACCAGGTGCGTGGTGATTTGGGGTACCTCGCACCCCATCTGATCATGGGAAGCAGTCTGCTGTGTGGAAAGAACTCCTGAAAGGGAGTCCATGCTGAGTTTTCCAGCTCTGCAGTTAAATCATCAAGTCAATTAAGTTTGGGTTCAACCATGTCAAAGCTAATTTCTTTACCGCAGGAATCCCAAGTCTTTGCCATTAAAGGGGTATTAGGTATCTCAAAGGAAGAAACCAAGGTTTGACCACAGAGTCCTTTTCTAACTGGGTAATCAAAGCCTGACTGTCCACGGTTTGAACACCTGATCCAGAAGTCCTCTGTGCTTTCTGACCCCACAGTATTGTCTACTGATGTTCTCTGGTTCCTCCCTCGGCCCAGAGGAGGAAGCCCACTGGCGGGAAATGAGGGTGCTGGGTACACAGAATGGGTGGAGCAGCCTGAACCTGGCTCCTTCTGAGGAACAAGAGGGGATGCTGAGGGCCTCATCCTCCTCTAGGATTCCTGGAAAGACCTGGGTCAGCTCTTGGCAGTCCAACTGAGGGTCATACTCTGGACGTGGGGGGGACCTCATGAGGTTCTCCCTGTTTCCGTTGTGTTCTGAATGGTCCGGTCGTCGTACAGGTTCCGGTTTCCTGATTTGTCCTCAACATCCCAAGGGCCCCAGATGTGATGGGGCCTGTTGGCCTGGCCTGCGGGGAATTCTCTGGAGCCAGGAAGAAGCTGGCTGTGGGTAGGTGCTTCTCTTTCGTTTGCCAAACACCGGCAAAAGGTTCTAGCCTCCGGTGCTGCTGAGCTCCGACCACAGTGTCTGGAGGTGGAGGTGGAGGATGGAGGTGGAGGATGGCCTACAGGGGCCCGTCACCCCAGGGCAAGCAAAACACGAAGAAAGGTGAAAGCTGGCCACACACAACATCTCACGGGGATATCAGAGGCAGGGGAGCAAGCTTACGGGAAGGCAGGGTGGCGAGACACCGCCCTCCAGGCGCGCTAAGAGTCAGACTGCGCCGCACGTTGTGATGGAGGCAAGTGGGGTCACGTGGAGATGCGCAGTGTCTGAAGCTGAGGCATTGAGTCTGTGTTCTCAGGCTTCCCTTCTGTTCCCACCCGGAACCAAGTTGAGAAGGAAGATGGGGGGGGGGAGGAAGAGTGTTGAGGGACAGCCCCTAGGCCCAGGCCCCCCAGCCTCCTGCCTTCAGCCCCCCCCCCCCCCACCTGGAGCCCTGACCACTTAGTCAGAGAACAGGCTGGCGAAGGACTTCCTCAGGTTGCGGATGGTCTCAGCCTTGGCCTCATCTTCACTTGGGGTCCCGCGCTGGGAAGTGTCAGAGGTGCTGAGGCTGTTAGTTAAGGACTGGGATTTGCTGAAACAGAAAAGCAAAGGGGGTTGGGGATGGCGAGGCCTAGGGTCCTGAAGACATGAGTCAGGGGCTGGCCTGGAAGTTGGCTGGCTGAGCCCAGTTACCTCCATGGTGGCCACCCCAGACAGACCCTATGCTTACACGATGTGGAACATTACATGTGATGGCACCTGTTTGTGGTTGTTGGTCGCCTCTTCTCATCCTTGGCTTAGAAACTGGAGCAGCTGAGGCTCATTGTCTGCTAAGCCAGGCTGGTCAGGTGGCAGGTTACTGGAGCCACTGCCTGACTGCGCTCCCATTCACCTACACAAACCTGCTTTGAAAACTGTCAAGAACTCTGGGAATGGGGAGGCCTGGGTTCTAGGCCCTCTCTGCCCTTTGACCCCCCGTGGTCTGGGGACTGCAGTTCACCTGCTCAGGCCTCCCTGCCTCTCCTGAAAAAGAAAGATTTGGTGGAATCCACCTTTAGGTCTTTCTAAGCTCTGACATTCTGGGCTTAGATTCCAACCCCTTTCCTGAAACCTTTAGAGCCTATTCCAGCCCCTGATGGGAATGCCAAGGTGCCAGGTATAGGACAGTGTGGCAGCCTGCAGCAGCTGCTCTGTGCCACCCACGGCTAGGTGGTGGGAGCAGACTTGCCCTCAAGAGGCCCGCACTCTAGTGGAGGTGACAGACATAGGAAGAAGTGACGCAAACAGCCTCAAGCTTTCCAGTCTACACATGGTCATCATAGCTACAATAACCCAAAACCCTTGTCAAGAGGGGACTTCCCCCCTCCACCTTCCAACTCTCCCCCACCTGCTAATTCCACACAGAGTCATATAAGAACCAGGTACAGAGTAGACACTTGCTGATAATACCTTAGAGTGAAAAGCCAGAGACTGAATTATTTCCAGCTCGCTTAGTGGAAGGTCGGGGC